>CALSCE010008879.1:0-11325 GCA_943593645.1 Bovichtus variegatus
TACGAAATATCGTTCTGAACCAATTTATCGTATGAGATGTATGTGATTGATGACAAATCGTCTCTCTTCATACCTTCTGTGAGGAGCAGTACACAAACACTGAGTCCTGTCCACCTGCTAGATCGACGTCCATTTTTATTCTTGATTTATTGCCACCATAAAGATAAAGGTGAGTGGAGTTTTTTTTTATGAGCACATGTTTACATGCTTTTATGTTTTATCATCTGTCTGACTATAACTGGATTCTCCCTCTGTTTACAGCCCCCCCTCCCGAAAGTGGTCAATGTTTCCGGCTCTTCCGTATCTTCATAATTATAAATAGTAATTTAATATTATAATTATTATTCATAAAGGCGAGTGCCGCTTTAATCGACGACCTGGCTGTACTGTCAAACCAGTCGTGCGGTCAATCTCTGTCGTGATGAACTTCGCTTCTTTTCACCTCAATTTTTCAGATTCTGCCATTTTTATTTATTTTTTTTTGCCGCCTCCAGGAGGCATCTTCATGGGATGTCGGAGCACCTGAAGTGGCTCCTTTGGGCTCCTCACTCCCTCCAGATGCTCCTCATCTCTCCGGCTGGGCTCTGCAAACTCATTTTCGACCGATTACATCCACGATCTCATTCTTTCAGTCTCAAAGCTCATGACTTCAGGCAAGCGTTGGTACGTAGACTGATAAATCCAAAGCTTTGCCTGTTGGCCGTCCTGCTGGGCATCACTTTACTGGATATGTATTACAAATACTGTAGACTGGATAAGTAGACTGTATGTGGGGAGTTTTTGCCAATCTTTAACTAGCATATCCCCCGGGTTGTAAACAAAACATATTCTTTACATTGATGTGTTTGGCATGTGCCTAATCTGTTTGATTCTTCGTCGGGGAAACTGAATGTAAAGCAGCCCAGACACTGGAGAAGGCAGCGTGGGGTAAAGTACTCTTTCAACAACGTCACATTTGATCAGATATGACATGGAAATTGCTCTTTTACAAAATCGCCGCCTGGGCAGAGGGTTCATTACAATACCACAACTCTGTTTTAAGGTTAAATATTTCACTTCTCCCTTCTTTGCTCCTCTTCACAAACCCATCTCCCATTTCACATAACCACACACACATACACCGGCACGTTTATTTATCCGTGCTGCAAATTCTATAAGATCACTTTTACTATGGTGACACATTGCAGCGTAATACATTTTAATTCACTTGTAATAACTTATTTTCTGTCAGTGCTGCTACATGTTTACATGGACAAGAAGTTTGGACTTACTAGCTTTTTCTGGAGCTTTCAACCAAAGACCTAAAAATGCAGGAAAATACATGGGCTCTTATCTAGTAAATGGACATTGAGTTGCGATTTTTATGTAAAATAACTATCCGTGCACTTTTGATTCAATAAAATCCAATAATCTAAATATGGGAACGTGACATTTGTTGGCCTGGAATTATATATTTTTATTTTAATTATGCTTCCCAGACTGAAGATGTTTTGTAGGTAAAAGGAAATTGTCTGTTATGTCCATCAGCCAGTAACAACTTTTTGCAAAAGCTTCTAATATTTGCCTGAGACACTGTGTTGCCTGTGAGACTCAGCGCAGGGCAAAAAGGCATTTTGCTTTTGTCTAATCTGCGAGATTTCTTTTTGACCTCATCAGGTAAATGAGCATGTGTATGATTTATGGGCTTTTTTTTTTTGCTTCCCATATTTCCTCTCGTACTTCCCCTTCCTCTTTAACCAACGCTCAGACATCTAACGGACGGATCTCCTCAACAATTATTTATTTATTTTTATCAGAAATCATTTTTGGGGGTGGGACGGGGGTCACCTCGTGGGTCCAATTCCCTGCAGCGTGCAGACAATCAGGGTCAAGGGGCCTACAGTTTGGGGACACAACTCTAAACACACTAAAGGAAAGATGTCTACACACACACGCACGCACACACACACACACACACACAGACAGAGGAAGCTGAGAAACTAAAGGAAGCTATGGTGACAAACCATTTCCCCTGTTCAGCAATTACCAAGCATTCAACTCTGCACTGAGACTCATTACATCCAGGCCTGGAATGACATTTGGAAACGGTTGAAGGGGCCCGTTCAGCGCTGCACTTTGTTGTTGTTATTATTATTGTCTGTGCTGAGAGCAGTTATTAGCACATACTCCGGTCCTCCCTCTGCCTCTCACCACCTGCACTTGTTATAAAAAAGATTTAAAAAAAAAAAAGAGCAGATCAAACTGCAAATTGATTCGCTGTCCTCGCTGGAAATGTAAAAGCCGTGCACGAGCCGGAAATACTGTGATACATTTAAAAAGCTCAGGATTACCAGCTAATGACTCAGGAAATGGTTTGAATATATATATTGTAATACTGAGTAGTTATATTTAAAACATGTGAAATAAGGGTATTGAAGTAGGAAGAATTTTATTTAGTTAAATATTTAAATAGATAAAATTCTTCCTACTTCAATAGTAGGAATAACTTTGTTTTTTTTCTAACTGTAAAACCTGTTTACAAATGTAAAAATAAGGGTGCTTAAAGTATAAAATTTGTTTTAAACTCATTCACAATTTAATTCACAGCATGAACTCCTATAACTAACTATATCTGTTAAAAAATATTTTTGTTTTTGTTTTCTCTCAAAAACTATTTTAACTTTCCATTTTAGGAAATTTTTATTCGTATTTAAAAAGATAAATAAATAAATAAATAAATAAATAAACCTTCTTCAGGTGTTCTCTTTTTTTCTAAATGCAAAACATAATATTGCAGATATGTAAAGATGAGTAAGATGATCTGTTGGTGTTTTGGTACAAACACAGGAGTGTGTGAAGCAGGACGGAGCTGGTCTCTGTGTGCAGGAACCTCCGTCTCCCTGAAGACCACGTCCGTCACGTTTTATTGCTCGTTACGCGACAATATACGGCCTACATTTTCTAATAAAATGTCCTAAAGGAAACAAACTTTTTTTTTTTTTTGTCAGTTTGTCTTCGGCAATTTTTGTGCCTCATGTCTGGCAAATGTTTGTTGTAGATATGCTGTAAAAGTCCACGTGGGCTGAACACTGATACAATAAATAACATAATTTAATAGCTATGCAGTCACTGATTATATATATTTAAGGTTATTCTCCTTTGTAAAATAAAGAATACTAATTAGTAGGTTTTAAAACAAAAACATTTATACTCATGAGAAAACACATGCAAAGTTTAATTGTTTTTTTGCAACACCTTCATTAGGTTGAATAATAATAATAATTATTATTATTATTAATTTTATTCTACCTTTTTATTATTATTTCTACAATTCTAAAAGGGTGTTTCGACCCTAAATATCCGTCCATCACTTGCACAATGTGTCTTACACAATGGCTGCTGATGACTTTCCCAGCTGCTGCACTATTGACTGTAATAGATGTGCACGACAACTTCTTCTTGGCTCCGATGGGGAAAGAAAAGTATCATTTTATATAATCTAAACCCCAGGTTTGCGTATTTTGTATTTATTTGCAACCGTCACATATGTAATAACAGCCTCAACATAAACTTTGTCTGTGCACCAAACCTCAAATCATATGTTTGAGCGGGAAGAGAATATTTTCATATGCATCTAGTGACTGTGGAAACAAAGCCTGCACTATAGTCCGGCTGGCGGTGTTCCAACAGGTGGTGCTGCACTGCAAATACAGATCACGCCTTCAACACGCCGCCGCTTCTTCGTCTTCATGAGAAGGAAGCGTGAGAGCAAACTTAGGTAACGTGGCGAATTCAGGATACTGGTTTAAGAAGGAAAAAAAACAGAAATGACTGTGTTATCCTGCGTATTTCAGCTTCAAGTTGTCATGGAGCTGAAGTTAATTATTATAAAACATTAATTTCATCCATTTGTGCCAAACGGATTATATTAAATACGATTAAGGGAAAATACTCCAGCATTTGTCAAAATTGTTGAAATCTTGAGCCGTTAGATACTTTGAGAAAATACACAAAACAGTACAACTTAACGTTCAACGCTAATATTGTGTTTATTAAATGTTTTCCATATGTGGGCCATACCAAACACTCGATTGTGCTCCTTATCATATCTTTTTCTTATCATGCGATACTCAGTATTTGGGGATTTGAGACTACTGTTTTTTTTTTTACCCCCCTAAAATATATAGACGAAATATAAAGTAAAGCATTCAAAATTCTAAATTTTGGTCGCGGCTACAAATAGCTTAATCTGGCAAAAGACTCAAAAGACTTGTTGAGGTCCAGATTTATTTTAGTAGAGCAGAAGAAATAAGACGGTAATAAGACAAACGAGACAAACGCATACGTCTCCCAAAAAGTTCCCAAGTGAAAAGTTTAAAACTGTGCCCAATGAGATGAGACGCTGAAGTTTAATTAGTTGATCAACAGCTGTCCAGTCCTGGGATCTGCTCCGGCCGACAGTAGTTTCACACCGGAGAAGAACGGAGGCGTCCTCCGGCGTCTCAGGCGGACGCTCTGCTGGAGGTCGTGCCGCCTGCTTTCTGATAAACAGTTCAGTTGCTCCGCGTGACGACAGACTCTCACACAGATGTCTCTAACCTGGCCAGATACAACCATCATGCATGGCTTCATTCCACTGGAGGTAAGTGAGTTTAAAAAGATTGTGCAATTTGTGTGAACCCACCCTTTAAGAGACTACAGACGCACTCCTTGTAACCTCAGGAGGGAGGTAGAGGATTCCAGGTTTCACGGCCTTCTGTTATGGAAGGAGAAGTGTCAAAATTTCCCCCCAGCTCTTTCCACTGCTGACACGCTGCGCCAAGAACGACCACAGAGAGACACACACACACACACACACACACACACACACACACATAAACACACACGCACGCGGCAGGCAGGCCTGTTGGAGCTGCGGGAGAACGATATCACAGACAGTGAAAAATCAACAACGGTTGTTTGTGAAGACAGCGGGGAGAGCAGAGGGTCGAACAATATGTCTGCCTCTGCAAGTGTGTGTGTGTGAGTGTGTGTGTGTGTGTGTGTGTGGGATACTTTGCCAAGCTATGGAGAGGAGTGTGTACGTCATGGGAATACACTTAGCAGCTCAGCTTTGCTTGTTACTGCCGTGAGATTGTTCGTCTATTTAAATGTTTTGTGACATCACTGAACACTACGGGCCTCATTTGGACAGTTAAAAAATTAGTTTTTTTAAAGTCTGCAAGTTAGGTCGGGGTGTGTGTCCCGGGGGCCGGTTTAGTGGATTCGACTCGGGGTCGATGACCGGCTGCCGTGGTAACTTTCTTTAACAAAACCCTGGGTGCTTTCCATTCTTCGCGCGTCGCTTCCTACCTTCCCCGTCCGTCCGCAGATAGAAACAGGGATTTTAACGCAGCAGCCAAGAATCCGCAGGTGAACAGGGACAGGGCAGGTGGGCGGGTGCATGTGGGAGCAGGGGGACTGATGGGAGTCTGGGGGCATCTGGTGGGAACGCACAGCCTTGGGGGAAGTGAGAAGTTGCTGCGGACCGGGACAGAGGCTGCAGACCGAGCAAAATAAAAACAACCGACTTTCACGTATCAAATCTGCCCGGCAACGCCAGCTCATGTCCTTGTCAATACACCAATCGCAGACCGGGGCTTTAGTCTTCTTGTCTCATTGGTCGGTTCTTTTCCGGGTCAGCTGTTTGTTTTTTTTTCTCCCACTCACTGGTATTGTATTTGTCCACGTGGGGTCTTAATGATGGAGGACGACAATCGGCCAAAACTGTCCAATCGGCGACTTACCTTCCAGTCTGTCAGACTTCGTGTTTACTTCTCTTGGTTAGTTTGAAAAAAAGTCAGTGTGAGCAGGAACCGGAACAATGTATTTATGTGTGTGTGTGTGTGTGTGTGTGTGTGTTTATACCCCTCACTGCTGGAGGAGTGAAAGCACCGTTAGCCTAAAGATGCATGCACGCCTTTTATTTATCTGTTGCTATGATGCATCATAAGCTTCACTGACGATGGTGGAGTTTTTTATTTTTTCCAGTCGCCAAAACACTTACTCAACTCAGAGTGAACACACACACACACACACACACACACACACACACACAGAGCTGCAGGATCAGCGCGCCACATCAAGAGCGCGCTGATCTGATCTTAACTCTACAGTGGAGTTCTGGTCTGCTGACTTCATGGAAGAAGGGATGTGCGTGTGTGTGTGTGTGTGTGTGTGTGTGTGTGTGTGTTCTATCTGGGTGGTCAGCCAATACATTAACCAGCGCATATGTAAACAACAACCAGCTAATGAGGCACAGTGGCCGTGAACCTGACGTTTATTTGTACAGTGATACATCAAAACATCAGCTGCAGAACCATATTATGTTTGTGCAGGTTTTTATATATATATATATATATATATATATATATACGCTACACAGCCTCTGCTTCAACCAACTACCCTTGAAATGAGTTTTTTGTGGTCTGTAACCCAGAGGTTGTGGGTTTCAATCCCTAAAAAAGAATCTGAAGATCAGAAGAAAAGGAAATCTCCACTCCCATAACTGAACAATGCAGATTTCACTCACTGTGACCCGCTGAATGCGGATGGATCAGGTTAACGTGTAGAATGTTTGACATTTATTTCCCACACCCAGTTTCAGTGTGACACGGCGCTTAAGGGAGTAAGAGAGGAAATCCTCTCCCTGTCTCTCTCCCTCTCTCTCCCCCCGCTGTCCCTCGCTCTCTGTGTAAATCGTTGAATCGAGAGATTAGAGAAAGACAGCTGAGATTACCGGAGAGACGCTGAGGATTAAGGCGTTCAAACAAGACCATTAGCCTTTTTTTTTCTCCAAACATCACACGGCAACTGTAGCATTTCACTGGGTTTTTTTCGTGGCAAATGTCACTTTTCCAGCATCCCATGAATTCAATTTGACACCAGCACATGACGGCACACACATGCTGTCTGTTTTTATCACAAGTCACCCTGCCGGACATTTGTCCCTCGTTCATTTCCAGCCAGCGGTGGAATCAAGTAATGTACTTGACTTCAGCCCTTTGCTTCTCTGAGGGAGCATGGACGGATGTCTTCCACCTCACTCGGGTGTTGGAGACGTCCCCGGTTGAGCCCCCTCCCAGACATTTCTGCGTGGACACTTCTTCTCCATCTGTTCCTCTTTTCCTCGTTCCTCGGGGGTTTCACTTCGCTTGTCGGGGGGGGATGTTTGTGGCAGGTTTTCTTTCTCCTCTCGAGTTTATAAGTAATGGAAACCTGGCTGGTTCTTTTCCAGAGGTCCACGTTGCTTACTCACCACCAGAAGTTGTGTGTTCTGCTCAGGCTGAGGCAGGTGTTAGTAAAAGTTTGTCGTGTGTTGTCATGTCGGAGTTAAAGACGCATCTTACTGCCGTCGATGTGCTGAGATCCACGACTCTGCCTCCTCTCGGGCAGTGAGGACGGGGTTCCTGGTTTTCGGTGTGGATCTTCTTCTTCGTTGGTCTTCGCTGTATTGGCTGTGAAAACCGAGTTTTTGTCGCAGCTCGAAAGAGTCTAACCGTCTTCTCCTGCATTTGTATAGGCGTGTGTCAACGGAGAGGTCATCTGGCTGCTCCCACACAGAATCCCATTTTCTTTTCCCTTCAGTTGTCTCCGTCATGATTCGGTTAATTGACAGGAAGAACAGGAAAGGTGCAGGTAGACGTCTCGTGACATGAAAGCTCTGGGAGAGCTGGCCTGCATGCAGGACTTTGCAAGGAAGTTCTTGATTCACGTTTATGATCATGGTGCATCCCGCTCAACGATGAGGGGCCTGTGCCTTCCTGAATCTTCTCGCCTGCTCGTCCCTGCAGCCTCTTGAAGGATGAGAGAAGTTTACTTGGTGCAGAAAGTAGGGAGATCCCTCGTAGTTCTTACATTTTCTCTTCTTAATCTTAAAATAAATGTCTGATAGGGACATCAGCTGGAATATTGTCAGGGCCCGCGGCCTCGCTGGTTTTCAAGCGCTTGATTGCGGCTTTTATTCCTGATTTTGTGGGTCTGTCACTTCATCTGTAGTGGTAACCTGGCATTGGGAATATGTGGATGTCCTGTTTAGGACTCCTCGGCCTCTCCACCTGTGTTCTCCGGTCCATGTAATGTACTTAAGAACACATTTGAGGGAGTATTTTTCCCTCATGCCACTTTATACTTCTACTACGCTACATTTCAGAGGGAAATATTGTACTTTTTTACTCCACTACAATCATTACAATTAACTTTGGTTACTAATTACTTTACAAATGATGGTTTCTGCATAGATACACAGGAATGTACAAGTCCAGCTGAAACAATTAGCGGCTTAAATAACAGAATCAACGTGCAATTATTATTATTTTTTTTTGAAAATGAGCTCCAACTCTGAAAAATGACAAATGTAATAAAACCGTGAAATCCTGCCTTTACATTAGTGTTTTGAGTAATAGCGATCTAATGACATCACACAGGTATACCTGTGTGTCACAAACAATACAGATAAACGCGTTTTGATCGATATGATTACCTATCTCGGCATAACATAACATTCCATTGCCTGAGGATTCAAATAAAAATACGTCCACTTAATGCGTTGTACGAGTTTAATAAGGTAAAGCAACTGACAAAAGTTGCCAGTTTGCAGAACAATTACCTCACATGTCTGAATGTTTTCTCTGCGGCTGTATCATCGACGCAAATCAAGCACCTTTGTTGCACTTGGCAATGATAATGATGAGAAATGCAGCTGTAGTTGATTTATTCTTTTTTTTTTTTTTTTTACCCCACATGGGCAGTCTTCTCTGCGTCAGTATATAAAATGATATGAAAAGCAGCTAGATCGCTGTGTATAGCGACTGCTCGTCAGCAGGCAGGCTGAGTCTTGTCCCCTCTGTCTCCCTACCCTTTACCTTGATTTAAAAGGTAACTGCTTCGTAAAGTTCTCACGGACATACAGAAACACCACTGACACTCAAACACACACACCCTCTGAGGCCCGCAGTTGTGAAATTGCCACATCTTTTTGCAACTGCCGAGCACCTATTCCTGACTGAACGTAGACGAACGCTGCACATCCCGACGGCCCAGACTCCCTAAGCTCTTTCCTAGCAACGTTTTTTATGGAAGAAGGATAGTGACTCTGCAAGACAGCGGTTCTCAAACTGCTTGTGCAGGAGGTAAACCACGTCTTTAGATCCACAGGCCTCTGCAGCACATGCTCATCGTTTCGTAGACGTTTGCTTTAAATCAAGTCAAATTCGACAGGCAGCTATGTTACACTCAGGAAATCGTAATTCAAATAAGTCAAGGTTTCATTCCAAACGTACGTCAAAGCAGCAACACACCCATTTAAACCAGACAGGTCACAAAATTAATTAAGTGAGGTGTGGAATGGATGTGCACATGCAGCTGACTCAGGCGAAGCACGAGACGCACGACTAGTTTCGGGGTCGGGGAAACCGAAGCTGTGAGCCCGAGGAGACGCGAGCAGAGCGTCAGGCACGCGACCTTCAAAAGAGTAACTTTGTCTTTTTTAGATTTGCATATTGCAAGAACATAGTAGGGTTGACACACCTGTACAGTCTGTAAAGCCCACTGAGACACATGTATAGTTTGTGATACTGGGCTGTATAAATAAAATGTGAATGAAAAAGTATAATATAGATGATTTGGAGGGATGAGTTTCAATGTTGCACCACTGGGCTTTAATGAATTCAGTATACTATTCAAGTCAAGGTTAAGGGTTAACCCTGTGAACAGAAAATATACAGTGTACTATATAGGTATTGTACAGGTGTGTGTGTGTGTGTGTGTGTGTGTGTCTGCGAACACTCAAAGCGCTTTACAACACAGGTCAGCTTTCACCGATCCACACACATTCACACAGAGGCAGAGGATCCCATACAGGGCGCCACCTGCTCATCAGGAGTGACAAACACTCACACACACTCACACACACTCACACACACACTCACACACACTCACACTGTTGGCCGTCGGGGGCAGTTTGGGGTTCAGAATGAGTGAATCTATTCAGGACGACCACGCTGCCCTGAACCAGCCACAAAGACGCTACAAACACATCCAATGTCTGGTGTCAGGGTTTACTGGGAAGCCGTCGCACGCTGGGACCGATCCCAGTCCCTGCTTCCATCCAACAGAAGGACAAACTTTGTAAGATCAGGCCGTGGTTGGATGCATTCAGAAAGAAATACATAGAGATCGGGCCAGAGGAGCATAACTGTGGATGAAATGATTATTCCTTTAAAGGGTCATTTGTTTTGGAGTCCGACAACACTGAGCCTTCGGTGTTTGGGCCGGGATAGGAATCTTAAACATACTCTGCAACTTTGACGTGTACCAAGGGAGTGTGCAGGCTGAACGTGCCAAGCCGGAGCTCGGATTATCGAGCCACGAAGCTTGCATCAACACTTCCCGTAGGAAAAAGCTGCAACGTAGTCGCAGACAACCTCTGTCTCTACTCGTGAAACACCTTGAGCGTGGAACCCACTTTGTGGGAACAGTATGCCCTGCGCCAGTGCCAAACCTCAGGTTAGCAGGAGAGGAAAGAGCTGAGAAAACATGGGAAAGAGAGCTTTGACTTCAGCGTCGAGCAAAGTCACAACATGTGTGCTTTGACAATCGGTCAGTTACTCTTCGCCACAGCTTTGATGGTCCACACCCAGCGGACAGCGGTTCCCCCCGGGGACAAATCCACCAAGTCCTAGATTGACGTGAGCAGACGTTAACTGACGCATGGGCGGGGATCGATTTGCTTGATTACAAGTTCCACTTTAGGTCCACTGGTGTTTTTGGCGCCATTATCCTTAGAGTGGGCAAAACCTGGCTGCAAATTGGAGTGTGAGGAAGTCATGCACAACCTCTTTCATCCACATCTACAGTATACCCTGCAGAGGCAGGCCATCCATGGATGAGCACAAAGCCCCAGTGTAAAAGAAAAAAAACAAAGATGGCGCACATTGCTCTCCTTCCTGACGTTCATGTATCAAGAGTGATGTTCATGTGCGCTTCACAGGGGGGGAAATAACAGCTTCCTTCAGTTTCACAAAAACAAGGGTGGTAAACAAGAAAAGACCAAAACCATGATGTTCAAAAAAAGTTCAATATGAAGAAAATGTAGAGGACTGATGGAATAAAATGTCAATTTTAAAAGGGAAAAAAAAACATATACATACATAAATACATTGTAGCATGGATTACAAGTTTTTATTTCAACTAGTGAAATTAATTAGCTTTTTATTGTGCCCGATGAAACAGTTTAATATATTTTTTTTTTAATTATATATATTTTTATTTTTATTTTATATATATATATATGTATATATATTTTTT
>CALSCE010008889.1:0-10255 GCA_943593645.1 Bovichtus variegatus
GGACTCATTCCCTACCCGGAGTAGACAATCCACCGGTTTCCTGCTGAGAACCATGGCCTCAGATTTTGAGGTGCTGATCCTCATTCCAACCGCTTCACACTCGGCTGCGAACCGATCCAGTGAGTGCTGAAGGTCACAGGCTGATGATGCCATCAGGACCACATCGTCTGCAAAGAGCAGCGATGAGATCCCAAGCCCACCAAACTGCAACCCCTCCTCCCCCCGACTACGCCTCGATATCCTGTCCATGAATACCACAAACAGGATTGGTGACAAAGCGCAGCCCTGGCGGAGGCCAACACCCACCGGGAACGAGTCCGACTTACTGCCGAGAACCCGGACACAACTCTTGCTTTGGGCGTACAGGGATTGGATGGCCCTCAAAAGCGCCCCCCTCACCCCATACTCCCGCAGCACCTCCCACAGTATCTCCCGGGGGACCCGGTCATACGCCTTCTCCAGGTCCACAAAACACATGTAGACCGGATGGGCATACTCCCAGGCCCCCTCCAGGATCCTTGTGAGAGTGAAGAGCTGGTCCGTTGTTCCACGGCCAGAACGGAATCCGCATTGTTCCTCTTCAATCTGAGGTTCGACTATCGGCCGAACCCTCCTTTCCAGCACCTTGGAGTAGACTTTACCCGGGAGGCTGAGCAGTGTGATACCCCTGTAATTGGCACACACTCTCTGGTTCCCCTTTTTATACAGGGGAACCACCACCCCGGTCTGCCACTCCTTAGGCACTGTTCCCGACTTCCACGCAATGTTGAAGAGACGTGTCAGCCACGACAGCCCCTCCACACCCAAAGCCTTCAACATTTCTGGACGGATCTCATCAATCCCCGGGGCCTTGCCACTGTGGAGTTGTTTGACTACCTCAGTGACTTCCACCAAGGAAATTGCTGATGATCCCCCATAATCTTCCAGCCCTGCCTCTATCAAAGAGGGCGTATTAGTCGGATTGAGGAGTTCCTCAAAATGCTCCTTCCACCGCCCGAGTACCTCCTCAGTTGAGGTCAACAGTGTTCCATCCCTGCTGTAAACAGCTTGGATGGTTCCCCGCTTCCCCCTCCTGAGGTGCCGGACAGTACGCCAGAAGCACTTTGGTGCCGACCGAAAGTCCTTCTCCATGGCTTCTCCGAACTCCTCCCACACCCGCTGCTTTGCCTCTGTCACGGCCGAGGCCGCTGCCCTTCGGGCCAGTCGGTACCTTGCAACCGCCTCTGGAGTCCCCTGTGATAACATATCTCGGAAGGACTCCTTCTTCAGTCGGACGGCTTCCCTGACCACCGCGGTCCACCACGGTGTTCGAGGGTTACCGCCCCTTGAGGCACCTAAGACCTTGAGGCCGCAGGCTCCCGCCGCAGCTTCAGCAATGGAAGCTTTGAACATTGACCACTCAGGCTCAATGCCCCCAACCTCCACAGGGATGCCAGAGAAACTCCGCCGGAGGTGTGAGTTAAAGGTCTCTTGGGTATGGGCCTCCTCCAGACGTTCCCAGTTCACCCGCACTACCCGTTTGGGCTTACCAGGTCTGTCCAGACTCTTCCCCCACCCCCTGACCCAACTCACCACCAGATGGTGATCAGTTGACAGCTCCGCCCCTCTCTTTACCCGAGTGTCCAAAACATGCGGCCTCAGATCAGATGATACGATTACAAAATCGATCATCGATCTTCGGCCTAAGGTGCTCTGGTACCATGTACACTTATGAGCATCCTTATGTTCGAACATGGTGTTTGTTATGGACAGCCCATGTCTAGCACAGAAGTCCAATAACAAACAACCACTCGGGTTGAGATCAGGGAGGCCGTTCCTCCCAATCACGCCTCTCCAGGTGTCTCCATCGCTGCCCACGTGCGCGTTGAAGTCTCCCAGTAGAACTATGGAGTCCCCTACTGGAGCCCCCAACAGGACTCCATTCAGGGTCTCCAAGAAGGCCGAATACTCTGAACTGCTGTTCGGTGCATATGCACAGACAACAGTCAGAGTTTTCCCCCCCATAACCCGTAGGCGTAGGGAGGCGACCCTCTCGTCTACCGGGGTGAACTCCAACGTAACGGCACTCAGCCGGGGATTTGTGAGTATCCCCACACCCGCCCGGCGCCTCACACCCTGAGCAACTCCAGAGAAGAATAAGGTCCAACCCCTATCCAGGAGTACGGTTCCAGAACCGAGACTGTGCGTAGAGGAGAGCCCAACCAGATCTAACTGGTAGCGCTCCGCCTCCCGCACAAGCTCCGGCTCTTTCCCCCACAGAGAGGTGACGTTCCACGTCCCCAGAGCCAGCCTTTGCCGCCCAGGTCTGGTCCGTCGAGGTCCCCGACCTTCACTGCCACCCGTCTGGCAATGTACCCGACCCCAACGGTTCTTCCTGCGGGTGGTAGGCCCACATGATGGAGAGGGGGGGGGTGCCACGTTGCTTCTTCGGGCTATGCCCGGCCGGGCTCCGTGGCAAACCCGGCCACCAGGCGCTCGTTGACGGGCCCCCCTTCCAGGCCTGGCTCCAGACGGGGGCCCCGGGCTTCCTCCGGGCAGGGTCACACCTCCTCTTTTTTGATGTTGCATTGGGGTGTTTGAACCATTCTTTGTCTGGCCCCTCGCCTGAGACCAATTTGCCATGGGAGACCCTACCAGGAGCACTAGGCTTCCGACAACACAGCCCTCAGGTTCATAGGAGCACCCAAACCCCTCCACCACGGTAAGGTGATGGTTCTCGGAGGGGATCCACAGAGGTCTCCTCTCCAAAACAAACCATCTGTTAAACCAGTAAAAAAAAAAAAAAAAAAAAAATCAGTGTTTCTCCGACAGCTTGTTTCTTTGAAAACTTAAGATCTGATGTGTGACTAAAATCCTTCATCTACTTCAAACATATAGTTGAAAACAAACCAAGATCTAAAAAGTGTATGGTTAAATTGTGGCTTAAAACTGGAAAACAAGTACATTTATGACTTCTGGCAGACAACCACAACACTGAACCGATGATGAAACTCACTGTTACCTTGATTAAAATGACAGATTTCTCTAGGTTTAAAAATTGATAGAAACATTTGGTATAATTTAAGTACACAACTGAACAAAATATGGAATACAGGTCTGGTCGTTTTGAGACATTTTAACGTGGAGATGTTACAGGTCTGTCTCTGATAAAGGTTCTCTCTGCCACTGAGGTAAATAAACTCCCTGCTGCTATTTGAAAATGTATCGTAATAAAAACATTTCAAGAGGAGGAAGAGGAGAGGTGGGGGAAACATCCGGCCCGGGTCTGTCTATAGGTAGCAGCAGCTCAGGAGCTCAAAAAGTCAAAGCGTAAAAATGACAATTTGGGATTTCATGGGAGATAATGAGCCTCATGGTGATAACATGACCCTAGAAGGCCCCTGCGTCTCTGTTGCATGTTGGTCCCCTTCTTTTCTATCATCTCTCTGCTTTTGCTTGGTCCCCTTCTTTTCTATCATCTCTCTGCTTTTGCTTTCTAATAAAAACATACAATGTCCAAATAATAACAAAAAAATATATATATATTTTCTTTTTGAAAGAGATATAATACGTGAATTAGCTTTGGACAAAGACAGGCTAGCTGTTTGAGGTTTACCTAAATATGTATACATTATTATTCAGATATGCAGTAATATTGAATAGATTCACACTAGCCTAAATTAACCCAATAACAGTTAGGCTTAGGTTTGGGCTCAGGCATGTTGTAATCTATACTAAACAGTTGTTCTGTAGGCAACAGGACAAGATTTTGGTATCGGAAGCATGCATTCTGGTTTCCATTTGTAGTCCGAGTAGTGTTGACCAATCACGTTTCAGCAGGCTTTGGTTGAATGCAACCAAAACAATGTAACAGTCCATGTGAGAGGAAAAAAGGCATTGGCCAAAATGCAATCTCGGAACCCTATTGTCAGACAGCGATTTAGCTTTTTTTTGTAGTTCGTAAACTGGATTGTTGTTGTTTTTTACAAGTAGCCAGTCGCATACATCGTCTCTCAACTCCAGCTCAGTTTACAGTTTCGATTAGCAACTCACGCAAATAGTGAGCAGCGCCCGGAAAAGGAAGTCTTGGCCTGGATATCCGCCAGCTACAGTGGAACCCCCAAAATATTGCCCCTTGCCCCCAGAGGCTTATCATCGCCAGACCGACAGCTGACAGGTTCATAGATTGGGCATGTAAGTAAGACTTTATGGTTTAGGTTACAGTAAGGCCTCCAGGGAAACAAATGTAAGTCAGTGCAATGTCCTCCTAAATGTGGTGTCTGTGGTATATGTAAGAGAACAGTAAGGGTTATGTCATGTGTGCATGATTGAACTCAGAACGACACCGGGTAGGTCATTACTCTACAGTGACACACATTGCTAACCACTCACTGCTAATCTGACCAGCAGGGACTATGTTTCCAGTCAATGTTTTAATTTGCAGTGACAGTGTTAGCAGTTGTCTGGCTGTGCTGCTGCAGGCTCGTGCACATGTGACTGTCTGAGACTAGGTTTTTGTTTATTACAGTGAGAGAACTTTAAATTACGGACATCAGGAAGATCAGAGCTTTTTAAAACTTTTAGGTGCAACTGCCGTGATGGGTAAAGATGTTCTGCTACATTTTCTGGTTAATGAAGTTCCTCCAGATTTTCAAAAATACAACATTCACATCTCTTTCATATCATATACAATATGTCACATCTTATCTACTGCCACTTTGATCGGACTCTGTGCAAAGCTGCCTTTCGCAGCTTCAAACTCTGAAGTATTCTAAAGACCAGATCTAGTTCTAGAAATTGAGGAATACTATAAATATTCAATACTGTGTCCCTAAATGCACTATCACAGGCTCATATAAGACTGCTTCATTGGATGACTGACTGCCTGTGCAGTTAATTTAGTTATTGCCTGTGTGTACATTTGTAAATAACAGAAATGTTAGTGTGTGTGTTAATAAAACAATGATGCCTATCAAAATGTACTGAGACCATAATCTCCTATCCATAAAGAAAGCATATGATTTATGTTATGTTTTAATCTGTGAACTACATGCAGAACCTAATTAAACTCCATTAACTCATTTTGTGCCTTAAAACAATCTAATTAAGATTTAAATAAGAGCTGAATGACTTAACTTAGTATTCAAACGTAGGGACAGAAAATACAAACAGATAAGGGGACGAAAGGCATCACTTGAATACGGGTAACAGTGCAAACACGCACAGTGTGGATGCAATTTATCTTGATTACAGCATGAAAATGTCAGCAATGAGTATTACTGGCTCTATTTTACATGTGCTGTGTGAGGGGGGTATGTAGGAGGTATAAAGAGGAAAGTAAAGGGGAGAGCAGGGAAGTGAAGGTAGAATCTGGCAGAAACAAACATGAAAATATTTTTCCACACATTTTGTGAATTCTTAAAATGCCAACTCTCATGATTGTCCCACATAGTGTCATGATTGTCCCACATAGTGTCATATATAAACTGACTTCAAATACACACCAAATGTATTATTTCACAGTGAGTATACATATGTTAATTTAGAAGGCTCAATATCATCAGGTGGGAATACACTGGGTTTGTCAAGTGTTCGTGGATATGTAGTTTCACACAGGATTCGTTCAGGCACAATAGTGAGTGTAGGTCACGTTTGGCCAGTGCTTGGAGCCCAACACACAGTCATTGTAGTTATGAATGTAAAAAAGAGAAAATAATAGTAAGTAAAAATACACATTGGGTTGCGGATATACCCGAGTGTATTTGTTCCGTCAGATGAATGTGAGATGAACTGAAAACTACTTCCTTTGTGGGCAACTGCTCCAACTACTCATTTTCCAAGACTCCTCAGTGTTAATATTTGTAATTCATTTTTTTTATTGGTAAATAATCCGCTAAATTGAAAAATTGTGGTGATGCAAAAAAAAAATTGTGACGCTTTGGAAGTGGCCATCGGCGTTTTAATACCAATGCACAAGCTAACTAACTAACTCAATTTATCCCATCCATGTCATTATTAGACGCTTAGAGCAATTATTGTATTAAGAGCGAGAAAGTGCACTAAGGGTGTGTGTGTGTGTGCGTGTGTGTGTGTGTGTGTGTGTGTGTGTGTGTGTGTGTGTGTGTGTGTGTGTGTGTGTGTGGGTGTGTGTGTGTGTGTGTGTGTGTGTGTGTGTGTGTGTGTGTGTGTGTGTGTGTGTGTGTGTGTGTGTGTGTGTGTGTGTGTGTGTGTGTGTGGGTCCCATTTGATTACTTGCATTGACGTATGTATGCGAGTGTGTGTGGGGGGGGACTTTCACCCATGGGACCAGCGTTTGTGTCCGGTGTGAAACCACCTTATGTCACGTAACGCTACGTCACTGAGTCACACGAGGTTATGTCTGTAGCATAAGTTACGTAAGCAAAGTACTTATTTGAACCCTAGCCATCATATTTTTTCAACCCTAACAGAGTACTTTTGTTAAGGTTTAGGAAAACCTGAACTGAGTAGTTTTGTGGCAATAAACACGTTACAACCGCGACCGTTTCGCAACGTTAACCACATAACCATACACAAACTTTCTGCGTTAAGATACTACACAAAAGGCTTCGACCCAAACTGCAAAATATGACGAGTAGGCATGAGATCACGTTGCACAACTCTAATATTCCACCAATCGAATATATCTTTATCCTACATTGGATCATGGATTGATCACATGGACATTTTAAATTCATAAAATAAATTGTTCTACTAACAATGCAGCTAACACTTTATGTTTATCTGTAAAACACCCCCAAAAAAAGACAGAGATGCAAGTTTGAAGACATGCTGATGTGGGCTTATTATTAAATGTTTAGTTAAGAAATTAACTGGACTACCAAATACTCAAGAATTGCGAGACCTGCCTGGACGGGATTAGCCTAGAAAAACAAAGCAAAGTTACATGAACACAAAAGCACTAAAGAGGCAAATACACAATCAAGCATACACACAGTGAACTGGCACTTACTGTACCTCTTAGAAGAATATGCTGGTTTTAATGATCAGTTATCAGTCATTGTGGCATTTATCATACCTGCCTTTTGTTGTTGTGCGTCTCACACAGTGATTACAAGTGTACATGGCTTAACAGTGACCCTGATGATGTAAGCCATGAGCTCACCCTGCCTAATTATTTGTTGTAAAAATCTGATGTAACTTTCTAATGAGGGTACAGCAGTTAGAGCCTTTTACTTAACAAGGTTGCTGATCATTACAGATGTTACAACCCTTCACATGGACACGATCAACATTTGTATACCAAATAGATCGAAAAAAAGCCTGCAGATGTTCAGATCAAATGTAGTGACGAGGCTAAAGCACAAACACCAGCATAATCCTTGAACATTGTTATAAATATATAAATAATTTTAACGTTAAGCAGCACCGAAGGGAGAGTTCACGCAGAGCAGACGGAGGCGATGGAGGCGTACAGAGGCATATTTATTTATGGAACACAACAGAACAAACCAACAGTTTTTATAGTTTACATGGAGCTGCAGAGTTTCCGGCTGGAGCAGATGGTGGAGAGAGTTGAAGGCTGAAGGAAAGATCATCTTAAATATCTTCTATGTTCTTTTATGACACATACATAGAGAGGAAGGGGAGGGGAACAGGACAAAGTAGGGGTTATGGGAATTGTGGTGATACTGTAAGTAAACATGTGTAATAACAGAAAAAGCGCACAGTCACATAACAGCGAAGTTAAGATTCGGCTCCCGTTCACTTACTTTCTACGCAAGCGTGCGGTGAACAAACATTTGCTTCCGGTAGAGAAGCAAATTCGCAAAAGTTCAACTTTGGTGAACTTTCAGGCCTCGGCAGGCGCTGACATGTGTGTCCACCATTAAAAGCTGTCAAGAAAAAATGTTTGCATTAAGAATGCAGTGTGTCTGCAGGGGGATGATGAAGGGAATGATGGCATAGGGTGGTGGTGGTGGTGCTGCACCACTGGAGATGTTGATCTTATGTGTTTCACACGTGTTTGTTGATCCCTGACAGCAGGACGCAGGTGTGTTTTTTTGCAATCCATTCAAAATAACTGCTGAAAAACAAATCGATTTAACACTATGCTGGTGTAAACCTAACCAGACTTTAACCAGTCTCAAACCTTTCTGCACCACGGGCCGGTTTCATGCAAGACAATGTTTCTACGGAGGGGGGCAGGCATAACAAAACACACAATAAAGTGCAAAACCTATAATTTAATTATTACATAAATAATGTAAATGTAATTATTCCATTTTATATTATGCACTTTATTTTATTATTATTACATTGTAATATATATAATATATTACATAGAAATGTTCACTATAAATATTACGAAAACATTTTTTTTATTCTTTCTGTGCGGCCCGGTACCAAATGATCCCTGGCCCGGTGGTTGGGGACCCCTGGTTTAGACACAGAAAACGGCGGCCCATTATTTCAACGGCCCAATATTCCGAAAGATTTCCCATTGGACTGAGAGCCCATTAGTCAGACAGTCTGTTGTCCCAAATAAAGCACCCATTGTTTTGAAGGCCCATTGCTTTGGACACACACCGTCCCCCTGCAACAAACAGACGCACTTTGCTCTTTATTTTGATGACAATGATGTCACGGCCTTTTTCCGGACTGTTGGGGTTACGGAATAATGGGCACCAAAACGACTTGGTTAGGTTTAGAGAAGATTGAAGCTTTAATACTTCTTTCAAACCAAATCACAACGTGTAAGATATGCCAGAATTTAAACCCAAAACATCAAAACAATAAACTAACATTATGAGCAGAATGTGAAGAGGTAACAGTGTTGACGTTACCTCTGACGAACGGATCTTCTGTTAGCCGTGAGCAGATAGCACCATGTTAACGATCCGGCGGGCAGTCGGCTAAGACCCAGCGGTGCATCAGCCCGCTGTTACTCCTGTACCGGGATATTCGCTGGCCGAATCCAAGTTACGCAAACGTACAGCCCCAGTGCCACAGTAAACACAGCTATCTAAGCCCCACATGAAGATTAGTAGATAGCAGTGTTATTTAGACCAGGCTCTCCTTTGTTGTGGTTACAGTAGCCTGCTATTACTTTCTCAAGGTTGGGAACACACGCTATTACTTTCTCAAGGTTGGGAACACACGTCCAAATTCATAAGGATATCATATGTCCTGACAAACCCACATACACCACAGGTATCAGATTAGAAAGTCCACTTTTGGCTTAAAGTTACGTACTGTGCGTAACTAGCTTACAGCTAGCTCAACGCAACTTGTCACCCAACTAAATAATTACTATTTATATTTTATGGCTAATTAAACCCATTTCATACAATACTGGAATGATATATATATTATTTAGCCTCTCGTCATTGGTTACCAGTAGGTTTTCATTGAGCTGTATGTCCAGCACTGCTTGGGGCAGAAACACAGATCACTGCATTTTGAGCAATGTTGTTTCTGCTCATTACTGATGAAAACATATCTTACGTAAAGTAAATAAAAAAATAAAAATTCAATGAAAGCACAAGATATAAATAGAAGATCCGTGTGTGACTCAAGCCACAGGTTGGCCATCTCTAGATTGTAATCACTGAGTCAGATCTGTTGATTTTGGATTTCAAAATAAACCTCTGATCAGACATAGAAGGTATTTCATTAATTCCTTTATATCTTTGCAATAATACGGTATTTTATGTATCTTTGCAATAGTACTGTTGGAGTCAACCAGCATTCAAGCATGTTAAACACAGGGCAATCAGTAACTATTCAGAGCTGTGTCAGAGGTAAAACTATATATATATATATTCAGCACACATGTGCTAAGACTTGGACATTTGTGAGGCCAAAAATATGGTATGGCTATTTTAAATCAGTGTTTCCTCCCACCCATGTGCAACTGTAGAATTTAGATCTTGAATCACTTCTTAGTGGTTCGTCTCTGATGCCAATGCAGTGTGGCTCTGAATAGCAGAGACATTTCAGCACTGTAGCCAGGCTGACAGAGAGCCACAGCTCTACTTAGCCTTCTATTCCTATATCGCTCAGTAGCGACGACTTCATGAGCTTCTTTAACGATAAAATTCTAAATATTAGACACCAAATAAATCTCCTCTCCTCAACTGGTAATGATTTAGCTTCTAAAACAGGAACCTTAAAAACAACTGTAACACCTGAAATATATCTAGACTGCTTTTCTCCGATCGATCTTCCATCCATCCATCCATCTTCAACCGCTTATCCGGGGTCGGGTCGCGGGGGCAACAGCTCCAGCAGGGGG
>CALSCE010008900.1:0-13750 GCA_943593645.1 Bovichtus variegatus
AAAAAAAAAAAAAAAAGCACAAACAGGAATGTGAACATGGCAATATATTATGTAGAAGGTTTATTGAATGCTATTGAAACCAGAATGGGGAGAAAGAATATTTAAATATTTAAATGTCGTAGTGTTAACGGATAATTGAAAGTGTTCTGTGTGACTTAAGTGTCCCACTTTCCCACTCGTACAACCAGAAAGGACAGCGCTCGCCCAATAATCTGTGGTGCGTTACATTTGTTCTGTGATCTAACTGAAGCTTTAGCACCACATTAAACATTGAGGTGCAAACATGTCCAAAAAAAGTCAAGTAACTTCAGTGTCCATGTTGGCATTTTTGTTTTTTATTTCATTCGGTCTATTTGTTTCTGTGTGAACATTACATCCACAGGACGAGTATATTGCATACAAGTGGGACACTAAAGACTGACAGTTGGTCTGATATCTTTTCGAATTGTATCATAGGACAAAACTGAAATGCTGGATTTGAGCCTTGATTATCCTTCAGTCCGTTTTACTTTCTTTGACCTGAGAAAAACAGCTGTGGTTGTCTTTGTTTCTTCATCAGTTGCCAGCTGAACATTTGCCCATTAAACATCGAGTCCTGTAGCAGCACGCTTGTATGCTCCACCTGCTGCTGTGAACGATTCGGCTTTGCAGCAATCGGCAAGTACAAACCAGCTGTCAGAATGTAGCCCGGCCATGTAGTCAGACAACAGAGAAAAACTTCAACATTCAGTTTAAGTGCCTCTTTAAATTGATTTCTAACAAACTTTGTTGATGTCTCAACACCCTTTTGGACCTATTTTCTTTGAATGTCTCTTTCAACTGCTGTATACTACCGTTTTGTAAATGATCCTTAAATGCTCTTCCTTCTAACCGGTTTTGCCAATACTTCAGTTTCTGCCTTATATATCTCTCTGCATTAAAGCGTAGTTATGGGAGTTTTTTTTTATTTTTTAGTTTTTTTTCAACCTCATTTTCCTAATTCTCAACCTGAGGAAACGTTTGTTATGCTAACAGAATCGCTGACTCACGCTAAATGTTACCGCCGTCCACCTCTCCTACATCTGTGCATATAGACACAGTTTAGTCATTTTATTGATTAAACTGTAGCAGGAACTAGATTGTTGACACACGCACACTCCCCACTCACAAACACAGTATGAGTCATAGAGCTGAGGAGACTGAGCACGCAGTTCTGTATCCAAGGACCTACTTTAGTCCTCACTGTCGGCGCTGCTTTGATCCAACAAACTGTACAAACTCATTGTGGCAGGTGTGACGGAGCTTCTTAATCTTTGACTATTTGGAGCTAAAGTGACCTTAAACTGAGTCTTTTTTGTTTTTTTTTGTTTCTTTCTTTCTACCGTCAATGTTTTAAGAGTTGCTATGTTCAAACTGTAAATTATATAATGTAGAAAAAGACCAAAAACATTCAAACTCCATGCTTTATGTCTCGTCTGTAGGCATATGTAACTGTAATGGTGACATGATTAGTACTTTAGAAACTCTTTCTGCCAGGCTTCACTGCAGACCCTCTAGGATTGTCCTCTTTGAATTGATTGTATGTGGGAGGAAGTTAAGTTCCCCTGTGTAACTATGCAGTACTTGGTCCTATGCATTGCTTTATATGTGTGGACCAAACAGCTTAGACTTCTGCTGTAGATTCACTAAATCGTCAAGAAGCTGTTTTGTGCACGGTTGCAGCAACTTTACCTTTTTAATAGATTTTGATCTGAATAATTAAGAAGTAGGCACAACAGTTTTGATTGTCAAATTAACCCAGTCGGACTAGATTTCATCTTATGAAATGTTTCTGAATATTTATAATAATGTGTTGTGATTGTGCGCCAAGTGCACTTGAAGACTTGTACAATTCTTTTATGGGTGTAAATATTCCGTCTATCCTACCTGACCCACTGTTACTGTAACCTGAACGATTGTTGTAAGATAAACACTGTTTACTTTGCAAATATGTGCAAAATATATATTTGTTAACTAAATGAACTTTGAAATTGTAAATAAAGCTTTCATTGTTTCTAAAGGAATGCATTAGTGTGGAGTTTGCGGTAGTTATTACCAGTGGTGGACAGTAACTAAGTACATTTACTCAAGTACTGAACTTAAGTACAATTTTAAGGTACTTGTACAGTATTTCAGTATATTTTCTCATGCCACTTTCTACTTCTACTTCACTACATCTCAGAGGGAAATGTTGTACTTTTTACTCCACCACATTTATTTGCAGCTTTAGTTACTTTACAGATTAGATTTTTGCACACGAAACATATCGATAGACATGTTTAATGTAAAAACATTTTATGGTTCCAGCTTCACAAATGTGAAGATTTGCTGATTTTTCCTATTATTAATAATAATTAATAATAATGTTAATGTATTAGTAATAATGTTGAGGTTTGGACTAAACAAACATTTAGTAATTTTTTTTAATTTTCTTTAAATTTGTCACTTTTGGCACATTACTCAACATTCAACATTAGAAACCAAACAATCAATGGGTTAATGAATAAAATAATCATAAAATGAATCCATGATGAAAATATTAATTAGTAAATGGTTCAAAATGAGCTCCAGCTAAACCAACTACAACAGTAAAATCCTGCTTTTACTTTAATGCATGAGTCATAATAACATAATAGTGTAACAGTCACATGGGACATTAACTTTTAATACGTTGAGGACATTTCCCTAATTATACTTGCATACTTTTACTTAAGTAACATTGTTCAATGCAGCCCTTTAACTGTATCAGAGTATTCTTACAGTGTGTTATTAGTAGTTTTACTTAAGAATCTGAATACTTCCTCCACCACTGGTTACCACACAGTGTTGCTGCAGTCGAGGAGTTTTTCATTTTTCTGTTTGCTTCCTCAGTACTGCAAATCGATGAAAACAATTTCAAAAATGCAGGAGAATTGAAGCCTGTACTGATTGATTTCAGGGCTGCAGCAACCGTTAAAGACGCCACTGTCATGTCCTCTGTAACATTTATAGGAATGTGGGAGTTACATGACATTAAAAGGAGTTTACAGCCAATGATTACCCACATATTTCACATGTTTGGATTTTTAAAGCGGATAGTTATTGGTCTAAATGTCTTTAAAATGTGACTGTTTTTAGACAAAAAAAATAGGAATATTTACAGAAGATGAGATTAAAAAGTAGATAAATACATTAATGACATTTTGTTATTATTTTATTAACATTAATGTATACTTTTTTTCTGGCTAAGGCCCTGATTGACAGGTATTTTAATACAATGACATGGACTAAAGATATTAATGTTTTCTGCTGCTGGTAACTTTATATACAATACAATAAAAAAAACAGTGATTAAGACTTAAAAACAAAGACAACAAATGACACGGCACCTTGAGTAAAAGCCAGGCTTAAACTATATGTCTTAAATTACACAAAGACAAACAATAAAATGAATTATGAAAAATATAATAAAATGAAAATACATGAGACTGTTTATTTGGATAACATCATTTAAATATATTTTAAAAATAATAAGGATCAAACTAGATAAGAAATAAAATTAATTAAAATACATTGGATTTTTAAAAGCATAAAACCTGTCCTCGGATATTAATAATAATAATAATAATAATGACATTATTAATAATAATAATGATAATAAAAATAATAATGATAATAATAATAATATTACTACTAATAATAATAATGATAATAAAAATAATAATGATAATAATAATAATAATATTACTAATAATAATAATAATAATTAATAATATTACTACTACTAATATCAATAATAATAATAATGATTATAATAATAATAATAGTAATAATAACTTTTTTTAATACTTCTTCCACCCCTGATAATAACTTCACTCAAAGTCTTTTCCTCATCAGTTGTCATGGAGATAACCCCACCCGCTGAGGAAAGGCTGTGTGATGCGTTTGGAAACCCCCGGAAAAAATAGTAAATTGAACTTAAATTAATGTTAAAAATGTTTTAAAGTCAATATTTGCTTGTTCATTTATTAAGGTTATTATGAAGGTCAAGCATGCACGTTCACGCTCAAGTAATAATATGTATGTATGTAAAAAAAAAAAAACATTTTTTTTATCTATTTATTAAATAATATTAGTAGTCATTTCCTGTATGAAAGCCGTGAAGGGGCAAAAAACGAACGTTACTTCTTGTCACGTTAACTCGCCTAAATATCAACGTTTCACGTCAAAGTTGACGGCAGAGGTAATCGACTGCGGAGGTTTAAGATGAGAGGTGTGTTTTTAAAGGACTAGGAGCTGTTCAGGGGGAGGACCCGTGAAGCCTGCTGGCCGGGAAAGGGAGTGGGAGAAAAAAAAGTTGTGTCAAGTTTATTTTTGTGACACGGAGGTGAAAACTTCACACCGACGGTTAGCTGCAGCTCGGACGGGGAAGATGGCGCGGCGCTGCGGCCGTGCCACGTCTCGAGCTACCGGAGAAATACAGATACATCCCGGAAAGATAGCAACATCCGCAGTTTGGTTATGTGTTTATCTTCTGTTTCCCTGCGCTGTAGAGGCTGGACTGTACACTGCTTCTGACCAAATCATCCTGTTAAGTCCGGAAAATGTGGAGTCGGTTTTGATCAACTCCTCGGCGGCTGTTCTGGTGGAGTTTTACGCTTCGTGGTGCGGACACTGCATCGCCTTTTCCCCGGTGTACAAGAGTCTGGCGAGGGATATTAAAGGTTGGTCCGGACCTGCTGCAAGTCACGTAGCTGCAGCTGTTTACAATGGCGATTCATTCTTAGTATTTATCCAGTGTAATCATGCATAATCCTATTTCACTGCATTGTTTGTAAATACTTTGTTTGTTTTATTGTTTTATTCACATGATAAACCAGCACAAATAATCAATAATACATTTTTTTCTAGCTTTAAAATTGTCTTGGTTACATCCAGGTTGCAAATTAACTTTTTTTTTTTTGTTGTCAAATTTGACCAGCTACTTTTGTGTGGCTAGTGACTAATCTACTAGCCTCTTAGTTAGTTAGTAGTTAGTAGTTCATTGCTAACTGTGTGCCCTGGTTACATCTCCCTGTATATATATATATGTTATCATATGCATGCAAACAGTGAGAGCACCAAGCTGTTCCTTTTTTGTTAATTAGAGCATGTGATCTAATGAATATCTTTTTATTATTCCGGCTCTCCATCATCACATCCTCCAGCTGAGTTTAGTGTCTACAGCTCATGAGCCAAAATAAATACCACAGAGCCACGAGGAAGAATATAATTAGGATGATAGTTGAGGGCAAAGTTCCTAATGATGGCAGGAGGCCTGACACAGTCATGGAGTATTTCAGTCCTTGTGTTTCTCACACACACACACACACACACACACACACACAGAGTCAACAATGTTACCTGATGTCTTGGCATGCTATCAAATGCTTTGCTTTGGAGTTAGGAGGCTCATCCAGTTTATATATGAGGTGAATTCAAGAGAAATTGGGTTTACACGCAGATGATATCACTGGCATCATGTCAGATTTCAACCTATAATATTCATCCTGGTAACATCAGTTCAGTTATTTTATACTAGAAACTGGCAACTTTGTTGCCAATTATAATACCTGGCTAAATAGGTCGCTGTTATGGATACGCACAGGGATCAGCTGACTCTCGTGTTTTATTTTTTGTTTTATGAATAGGCGGATTTATCTTTGCTGAAGATATGTTGGATTCATGATACAGTAATGTGTATTTTCAGACATTAAAACAATCCTGTAAAGTATCAGATAAAACACAAACTAAAAATGATTTAGTTTGGTTGGTGTAATAAAGCTGTTATTGATTTTATGTCACACTTTTATTCTTAAGCTGACGTATATCTGCGCAGTATATTATTTACTCAAAATATAACAATAATAATAATAATAATACATTTAATTTATATAGCGCTTTTCTAGGTACACAAAGACGCTTTATATAAGTATAAAAACAGACACAAGATGCAGAACAACAAAACTAAACGGAACAAAAAACGAGTGACAGTTAAAACGAGCGGAGTCATTAGATGGGAGGGGAAAAGTTTTTATAAGTTGACTAAAAATGGCAACCACAGTTTCAGTGTCGGCAACCAAAAGCTGATGACTTTTAAAAGTTAGTGTCGAGCCCTGTATAGATTTTCTTCCTGACCATATAGACTTCTTGTGCATTGATATACTGAAGTGCATATTGGCTCACAAAGACACGGGACCCCATCCAGTGTCGGCACACTGTGCAGGGGGCAGCATACGGTACACTAAATATTTACTTTGCCTGTATTTGATGTCTGTTCTTCAGAGTGGAAGCCGGCTGTGGACCTGGCAGCTATGGACTGTGCTGCAGAGGAGAACAGGAAGGTCTGCACTGACTTCAGCATCAGAGCGTATCCCACTATAAAGGTATTCTACAGAATATAAACTGTTGACACGCGTACTGTGCTGGTTCTCCCCTCATGATGGCTGCTGTAGCAGAATTCACTTATTTATCCAGTGAAGCAGAGGACCGGGGACAGATGTGATTAGAAAAGGATAAACATTTATGCTCCACCGTGTCCGCTGTTGCAGACTGTATACTTTAAAAGCAAGAAGTTTTTTTTTTTTACTGTTAATTTTCCAAATAATTCTCTAATAATAGTCCATGTATTACTCTGTATTAAGCGTGTAATAAAAAAATCCAATAAAAATACTTTTGTTCTGTATGGAGGCTGGACTGTATCTGTAAAGCTAAAATAATTAGAAATGATAACATGATAGACTAAATTTAATTAATTAATTAATCAGCAACAATTTAAATAATCAATTACTTTTTGTTGTAATCATTTTTGAAGCAAAAATGCCAAAAGTTCCATCGTTTCCAGCTTCTCAAATGTGAATATTTTCTGGTTTTCGTAGTCTTCTATGAAAACTTTAAAAAACAAACTTTATTCTTTATGTCTCTTTGTCCTTTATTCCATGACTTGAATAAAATAATACATCAGGAACAACTCCACTATATTTCAGCCGTGCTGTGGTCTCTATCTTACAGTAGCACACCAGACTACATTCAGAAATATACCGTTTCTAGTCCCTTTACTTCCATTCTTTACCAATATATTTTCTGAGGTAACCATAAAATCAGGAATGTACACAGTTTCCTCCAACATGTCAGGGAGCCTCCTTTTTTCAACACTAATATGTTATGTTTGATTTGGATTAGCATGTAGTGTATAATGTGCATAAGTATGTGGCGGAAACAAAACACTTATTTGCAGGTAGTTTACGAAGGTATTTGATAAACAAAAGTATATTTAGGAGTTTAACTTTGGGTTTCAACGCTGTGTGTGCCGCACTGTTGTGGTGTCTTGTCAGTTCTATAATGAAAATAAAACCATTTGATCACAAAAAGAGTTTAACTTTTCAACCCTAAGTAAACTCTTCTAAATCTTAATGTGTTTTAGTTGTTAACTAGTGATCATTTCTGAAGCCATTTCAAATAACCACAGACATTTCTTCAGCAGTTGAATAGTTTTCTGCATTTCCTTTGTCAATTGTATAAAGAAAAGTAACAATTTTTTTTTGCGTTGTCATTTAGTCACTTCAATATCTGTAGGATCCAGTATGAAAATGTGCGTTATTATTGTTACTGTTTGTAAGAGTAGTAGAGTTCGAATTCAGTGTCATTTTGTGTTCAATGTGTAAGAGCAGCTTATTTTAAAAGGGTTAATATCTCGTTCTTTTGAAGCTCTGGCTGTGAACCTGGCAGATTGGGTTGGATAATGTAGATGCAACAGTCCATTCCCAGTCGAGTTCACTTGTGCGTGATCAGCAGCTGCCCTGCAGAAACACTCCAGCTTCAAACATCTGTGCTTGTATTTGCAGTGTATCTGATTAGCCAGCATTAGTGTGTGTCTCAGACTCTCCTGTCTGTCATACAGCGACGAGCCAATGAAACAAAGAGCTCCTTCTGTTTGAACACACAATGAAGCTCTAACATCTGCGACTCATTTTAACCAGGAAGGACTTAGGGGTCAAGGCGGGCAGAGGCGAAAGCTGTCCCCACACTGAA
The DNA here is from genome assembly GCA_943593645.1 of Bovichtus variegatus. Lineage (NCBI taxonomy): Eukaryota > Metazoa > Chordata > Actinopteri > Perciformes > Bovichtidae > Bovichtus > Bovichtus variegatus. Next base: position 8,068 of record CALSCE010008900.1, read on the forward strand.
ACATTACACAACATCGCTTTGCTTCTCTCATGGCCGTGTGAGGCCCGTCTATCTGACTGATCTCACTTCTCTCTTTCTCTCCACTTCCTACATAACCCGAAACGTCTCTCTCTTTCACTTTTCAGTTCTTCCATGCTTATTCCAAGGCTGATTCTCTCGGACAGGCTTTTAAAGGTACTACTACACACACAGAAGCAAATAAAGGAGCCTTCACCTTAAAGGGAAAATTTGCCACCTTTTTACGTGGACGTCCAATCAGCGTTGATGGTAAACCTGGTCGATTGAAGCGGTAAATTCCTCGGTTTGTGCTATATTGACAGAGAGCTGCAAAATATGTTGTTCTTCCTGCATCCAGCGCCGTCATTTGACGTGACAGTGATGAAGTCGGATGCAAGGAAGAACTACAGGCGGTTTCAGCTCGGATTTCTAGTGTCGAGCCTCTGTGTACTCAAGGGCTGCAACCATAGTGAAAAATGTCCATCCCAGTTTCTCAAAGTCCAAAGTGATTCTTTAAATGTCTTGTTTTTTCCATCCAAAACCCAAAGATTTAAAACTTTAATGTGATATAAAACAGAGAAAAGCAGGAAATGTCCATTTTTGAGAGGCTAAAAACAGCATTTTCTGCCATTTTTTGCATTTAAAAGTCACTCTGACAATGATCTATTATCAAAAATAGAACTTCCTTGTTCCTTGTATTGCAAACCAACTGCATTTGCAACAGTGAAAATTGCATCATAAAACATGATTGCAGAGGATGTTATGGACGAGGAAACATTTTACAGTGTTTTGGCTAAGTTGGATATTCAGCCAGAGTGTACATCAGAAGAAATGACATATGACCGGCAGAAACACTGGGTGTCAGAAGCTCGTGCGCAATGCATCCTGGTACATGTAGGCACTGCTGGGAAGGCCTTTGAGCAGGAGAGCCCAGTTTTCTCTGTCAATATAGCACGCACTGAATTTAATCGACTACATTTACCATCAACACTGATTGGACATCTACGTAAAAGTTGGCGAATTCTCCCTTTTTAAAGTGTCTCTCACAGTGAACCTGCAGTTGTTTGTATACACAATCAGGCATTACTGTATAATGTTCTCATGAGGCTCTTTGACCTCCAGCTTCCTCCCATGATGTTCGGGTGCTACGTCACAGGATCATAAACAAACTGGAGAACCATGCAGAGCCCTGGCCGCCCGCCTGCCCCCCACTGGAGCCCACTAGGTAAACACACACACACGTACACATTTTCATTGTAGGGATTTAGCTGTTTGATTCTTCTGAGTTATTGTTTATTAAAGCTAAAGTAAAGGTTAATCTATGCATGGCTGTCCTTGACTAAAGAAATGCTTCGTCGACTAGCATTCATACGATTTTGTCGACTAATCCATTCGTTCATTTAATCGACACATCGGCAAAACTGAGTTTCACCACAAAGAATCATGCAAAAGCACCACTTTTAATCTTTGTCAGAGATGTGCTTATAAGTTTCTTGGAAATAAGGCATGACAACTATATTTTACAATATGTTAGTAATGTTTTTGCAGTTTTTTAGTGTAGTAGAAGGTTGTGAATAATAATAATAATCATTTGTAAAGCTGTAGTTACATACACAGTAACTACAACACATGCTGAACATTCAGTTTGGTGATTTATAGTTTAGCTGCAGTATTTGAAACACATTCCCATCGTGCTGCATCATTTCATCTGGTCTCATCATTAGATGCTGTTAATTATTAGTGACGGAGTGAGGGGTTTAAAATGTTTCCACAGAGACAAAGAGACTTCATTAGGTCTTCAGTGCGAAGCCTCCCTGCTCTGCCCACACACTGACATGCATGTGTTCAGACACTGCACACACAGTTTATTACCGTGATGCTGCAGGAAAAGGAAGCAGGAAGTCAAGTGTATTTCTCTTTTTAGATTTAAAGGGAAAGTAGCAAGGTTCCTCTCAGAATCAGGAAGTCTTCTTCTTCTTCTTCTTCTTCTTCTTTTTCTTCTTGTTCTTCTTTTTAGTCTTCTTTTACAAAGAGAAAAGGTGGATTTGAACCATCTTGCTTTCTTTCTTCACAACATCAAGTAGAAATAACGTACTTAAAAACAGATATCACAGTCGTTTTAATCTTTACTATCTTCTTTTAAGTTAAAATATGTCCATAAAATCCTGCACCTATTTAATTCTCCTTTTTGATCTTTGCTGGATCAGTTGCTGATCCCTTTAAGATTTATTGATGATGTTTGGCATTTCTTCACGGCTTAGCGTAACTCGTACCTGAGGATTTCAGTCTTATGTGTTCAATGCTTTTTCTCTCTCCAGCCAAGCAGAGATCGACAGCTTCTTTGAGACCAACAATGTTCTACACCTGGCTCTGATCTTCGAGGACACTAAATCCTACATCAGCCGAGAGGTAATGGCTTCTTCCTCCTCTGGAATATCATTTATTTTAGGGCAGCAGACCTGCGTCAAAAGACCTGTGTCAGTGTGGAGTGAGTCAGTATCAACTAAGAGAATTTGCATGTTTACAAAAACAAAAAACAAAAAAAAAGATGTCTAACAGTCAAAGGAGGTAATCTGTTGAATAGTATTGAAAAGGGAATGAAAATGTGTAAAATAGATTTAAAACAATATATAAAAATAAGATGATTAACAAATATAAAGCTGTGTGTGTATGAATTTTAGTTTGACACTTTGTTTGGGAATATATAATATACATATATTTTATTTTATTTCTTCATTTTCAGTGTATACATTTAATGAGAATTGTGCAAAATAGTAAGTAAAACAGGGAAGGAGTAAATAAGCTGAGGCTTCAAGCTTCACCTTTTCGGTCAATATAAGTTTGCTTTTGTTTGTTACTATTTAAAAAGTAATGACTTATTATTGTTTATTTGATATTTTTTTACACGTGTAGTTGAGCTGTATTAGTTGACCGAGATCTTTAAACAAACAAAAAAAAAGAAATGCTGAGTATAGTTTTATCTCCAACTACGTACCAGCGCGTGCTTAACAACCACCGAGAAAGAGAAAGATCGGGGTCAAAATAAGCTGTATTGTTTGATTGGAAATAATTGAACATCACAGACATACATGACATCTACTTAGTTAATATGTTGAAATATAACGTGACTAAAATCCTTTCTTAATTGTGTGTACTGTTTTGTTTTTTTCAGGTGACACTGGACCTGTTACAGTTTGAGAACATCGCAGTGCGGAGAGTCTTGAGCACCGAGGAAGGTCTGGTGACCAAACTGGGAGTGACTGAGTTTCCTTCCTGCTACCTTTACTTTCCTGGAGGCAACTTCACCAGACTCAAAGTGTGAGTGTCTGTGCAGTCTTTAACATCCGCTGCATTACACAGCGCTGTGCAATTAATAATCACAGTATTATCAAACTGAAAATGTTTGGCAACTTGCACTAAAAAAATAGAAATATGTGCACAGACATGCAAAATCTTAAATAGTCATATTGTATTGTGTAGTGTAGAGAATTATGATAATACATTTCAGGAAATTAGTTGATGCAAACAACATCTGTTAGATAAATGAAGGACTGGATAGGTAGCACTAAGGTTGTTTCTCACTAGACTTTCAGTGTAAAGTCACACAGCTGTGGAGGGCAGTCTACATTATATTAAACAGGTAAACTGTGTGGAAACATCTAGTAACATCCTTACTAGTTCATCCTTTTATATACAGTATATGGCATACTTTAAAGCAAAAGTGTGGATGTTTTGAAGTGGGGTTGTATGAGGTACTTATACCTACAGTAGACAGTAGACCGAGTTTGGAGAAGCAGGAGTCACCGCACAGAAGCTAAGAAATGTACAGCTGTGGGCGGGGGTAGCAGCAAAATGTATTTTAGCCACCTAAAAGAAAAGCCCACCTAAAAAAATCAATATCAGTTTAAGTGTACGCTATAATTAGAATTGTTTCATCTCTTTACCTTGCTGTCTGACAGCTAAACAGTCTGTGTTTCCGATGGGGAGCTGAAGCTATGCTCTCGCCCAAGGTCACCAGACTCCATTGACAAAAACAGTCATTTTACCTCGCAGAACACGGGAGTTTCTGTTCTACCGCTGCCTCGATCGGTTAGTTTGTTTGTGTTGTTGTGTGACTTTTGGTGAATCCAAACTAATGAAAGTCACACAATAACACAAACTAACTAACCGATCAAGGCAGCGGTAGACCAGCAGCCACCGTGTTCTGCAAGCTATAATTACTGTTTTTCTTAATGAAGTCTGGTGGCTTTGGCGAGAGCCTAAATAACAGTTTCAGCTCCCCGTTGGAAAAAGGTATCTGACAGTAAGGTAAAGAAAATATTCTAAATATAGCGTGCACTGATATTGATTTTTTTTTAGGTGGCTAAAATACGTTTTGCTGCCCCCCTCTGCAGCAGAACATTTTTTAGCTTCCTGCTGGTACTCCTGGCTGCTTCTCCAAACTGGGGGCGTGCCGACCGTCATCTACTGAAGGTAGTAATATACTAACTATAGATACAGTAAGTACCTCATACAACCTCACTTCAAAACATCCAAACTATCCCTTTAAAACAGATGCTGCGTTCTTCTTTTATTTAGTACACCACTGAAATTTAAATTCGACAGCTGGACTTCGGTTTGATTGCACCATCGTCTGAATTGGGACAGCCCTAAAAAAAGGACAAACCCACTAGGTAAACACGCAAATAGAGGAGGCCAGATTGTGGTAAAGATATACTGTAATAGTAACCATGGCTCAACCACAACAAGCCCCACCTGCTACAGAATGCATTCAGCTTGACTCACGAATGTCCAGAATTTGCCCATTGTTATCAGAGAAGTACGGGACAGTACATTTGTGTAAGATACACCAGTGATGTTAAACAGTTTTCATTTATATTGAGGAACTAACATTTTTAAGCAAGTAGGTGGATGTTATGAACGTGTGAGGCAAACATGAGCTGTTTTTGAATACTATCTGTACTTGGTACATAGCGATATATTTGTATTTATCTCTAACATCTCAAACTTTTATAATGATTTCCATTTAGCTTGATTTGAAATACACAAACATCCTATTGTTCCACAGGCGACAACTTTGCTTTCTGCCGTAAACCTTCATCGTGTGCTCATTATCTGAACCCTATTCATGAGAATATTTTTAAACATCTGGCCTCTTAATGGGATCAGAGCATCAAAATCGCTCCCATTATTCACGATCATAAAGCGGCGCTGATCATTCCTCACCCTGCAAATTCATCTGCTGTTTCTGCCTCTTTGTTTGGCTGTTTCAATAACTTGGCATGCAAAGAGGACTCTTTTTAGTTGACAAATGCAAAAAGGAAATGATTTATTGCTGATTTATTTATTCACCCTCCATCTCTCCCCTTCCAACCCCCCTCATCTCCATCACTGTACAGAGGGGAGGTTTTTTAATTTCTTGCATGAAAACAATGCCATTGCTTTTCTGGCTTCACCTGCCAAACAAGCCCCAGCCGCACACGGCGACAGATGGCCTCCCATCATCACTGAATGTCTGATTGATCCTGGGAGAGCAGAGAGTGTGTGTGTGTGTGTGTGTGTGTGTGTGTGTGTGTGTGTGTGTGTGTGTGTGTGTGTGTGTGTGTGTGTATGTGTGTGTATGTGTGTGTATGTGTGTGTATGTGTGTATATGTGTGTATATGTGTGTATATGTGTGTATATGTGT
>CALSCE010008901.1:0-12051 GCA_943593645.1 Bovichtus variegatus
ACACACACACACACTCATCCTTAACAGCTGGCTGCTTTCTCCCACAATGAACACCTAGGTCATCTGGAAGTCATACCTTCACACAGCACCATTTCACTACAGAGTACCAGCCATGGAGATAAGAAACAGGGCAGTAAAGCAATGCAGGGGTTTCCATTACATTTGTCTATTTAAAAAAAAAAAAAATCATTGCCTTAAGTTTGACTTTGAGTATCTTTGTAATGAATGATCTAGTCCGGCACAGTGTTACTTTGTTGACCAAGACTTGTACGCTAGCTATGAAAAAGCACCACTGAAAAGCATATATTCCATCAGTATAATAATAATAATAATAATATTTAGTATGAAGAATACTGAACTGACAATAAGGAAGCTTACTCAGTTTAGGGTTGAACGATGCTGGATGTGCCATGTAGGTAAAGCATGCCTGAGCTGCAAAATAACTTTACAGAAGTTCATGTCAAGACACATTGGATCAGTAGACAATAAGGTTGTCGTTGGATCATGTTGACATTTGTGTTTTTGTGTATCTTACCATGTCCGTTTACCACATTGTTCCTTTGAGATATCTATTTCAGTGGGTGTTACCTTCAGAGAGCTGCTGACACTGACCACTGGCCTTGCTCTGAAACAGAGACAACAAATATAACTGGTTAAATTAATTCACTGGTTTGAGATCTGTTAAGATGAGACATAATAGTTGTAAGAAGCATGAAAAAAAAAAAAAAAAAAAAAAAAGGTTTTGCTATGATTTGGCCTCTGATGCTGATAATATTCATGACCTTCTAACAGTGTCTACAAAGTGCTACCCAAGATGTCCTAATACAAAAACAAATATGTGAATCATTTCTAAAACATAAAAAAGGAAATAAATATTGGGAAAAGGTTGAAGGAAAATATGTTCTAAACAAATTGACACGTAAGACACAAGCAAAGACAAAAAGGATGAAAACTAAGTCTATAAAACTGAGTTTTAATCAGCAAATCTCTTCTGGGATATATTTAACTTAAGTTTAATGTCAAGTTAAACCATAAAGCTCCAGAGAATCAGGTTTTCAGCCCTTGGTAATTATTGTGCTGTATGAGTTACTTTACTTTACTTTGTGTTTGAATCATCACCAACATACAGGCTTTATAAAACAAATGTTTTGATTGTAATAGTGCTCTGCAAACTGATTTATTTCTCTTTAACTCCAAGTGTCTGTGCTGTAAAATTACCTGAACACAAAAACAGAATCAGACAGAGATCCCACAGCCAGATCAGGGTACTGATTGTAATCCACATCCAAATTGCCAGACAGAGAATATCCAAACAGAGTAACTTTATTGGATCCCGATGAGAGTACCTGAAGGTCAAAATATTGGAATTTAATAAAAAAATGTCTATTTTTGAAGTCTAAATATTTCCAACCACAGATTTGAACTGAACTGGTGACCTTTTCATCACCTCACCTGCGCTGGCTTTTTGTTGATGCCATCTAATGAACCGTAGTAAAGGTGTACTCGACCTGAACCATCATATGGAGCCCCCACGGCAATATCTGTCAAGTTAAATATAAAAAGAAAAAAAGTGGAGAGACAACAGGAATTGGAGAGATAGTAAGTGTATCTCAAGAAAAAGTCTAAAAAGCCCTTTTTTATTGGATTCAGAAGTTTTTTTTCCCACAACTACCCTACAGTATACGTAGCATGTACTGACTTTTTTTTAATTTTTTTTTTATAAATTGTCAGAGTTTTTCAACTTAAAAAAGAAAAAGAAAAAGCAAACATGCCTTTTAAACCCACTGGTGGGTTGAGGGGTTCAGAGGGTTAAAGTGAAAATATGAAGCTTTTGCTCTAAAAACAGTTTATCATTACATGGCATTATATGTGGGCTCTCTCACAATTTTTCAAAATCTGTTAAGATTTGATGAATCTTTTAGTGTGGAAAAACTTCAGATGGATATTGCTGTATATTTTAGAATAAGTACCATAACCTGTCATTCTCTCGTGTTACACAGTACCACTTTAAAGTGTCAACTATAAAAAGTGAAAGTTGAGTATTTAAAGATTACCACAAGAATACACTTTTTTTTTTTTTTTTTTTTTTTACTTTCTGTCCATTTAAATCGGTGCATGAAATATTAAAATGTCACAACCTCCATAACCATCTTGATTGACGTCTCCAATGTTTTCCACTGCAAGGCCGAACATGGAGTCTTTACGTCCAAGAAGTTGAGTTGGAATAATCTTCTCCCAGTTTTTTCCCTTGTTGTTGATATAAATGTAGACTGCTCCTCCAACCAAACCATCTTTGACAAAGAACTCCGGTGCTCCTACAGCGAGGTCCTCCCACCTGCACATACCAAAGCAACACAATACAGCAACACTTACACTAGTCTCATAATAAATATGAACATGTTTGTTTTGGCAGAATACTAAAGTAATGATATGAATTGTGTACTAAAGGTTTGGTGATGTAGTGTGTGTGTCACGACCTCAGACACAGGATAGGAGGAGTCAAATGCACGACACCAGAGACAGATGTAAAGTGTAAAATAAAATACTTTACTGCAAAAAGGTAGTAGAAACTCAAAACTCTCACAAGGAAGCATATACAAAAAATTCCAAATTACCATTGATATGCTGGTTCATGACACCAGGACATAACAAGACAAGCTGAGACGGGACTATTTATACATGAGGTGAGTGGGCACAGGTGGAAACAATCAGGGGCGGGGCAGACACTGACGAAAGGCGGGAAACCACACAAAGGCAGGAAGTAAAGGGGTCTGGAATGAGTGACAAGAGGTAAGTACAAAATAAAACAGGAAGTGCAATGACAGACAGTGACTGGCAAGACTGGACGTAAGACACGGTGACTTGACGAATGACAGACAAGACGTGACTAAAACCAACTAAGAATAAACATGAACTGTACTAAACATGAACCTGACTAACACGCTAAATAAAATACAATAATAACTACAATATGAAAACTTTAACAAACTCGACGAGACATAACAGTGGGCATGCATGTACAATTCACAATGCCAACATGACAAATCCAAACTGGTTATTTGATGCTTGTGGTGAAAAAATAAATAAACCACATTTTGCACAGAGAGTGTTGCTAGAATAAGACTCAGTGTGTCCAAAATGGAAAGGGTGTATCCTCTGGCGGACATTAATGTGGTCAGCAAATTTCATGGTAGTCTCCCATTAGATTTGGATATTTGGAACTGGTTGTGCTACAGGAAAGGCCATGGGGTCACCAACATGTTGCAATTCATCCACTAAGGACCTTTATATCTGCAGCAAAATGTATGTAAATCTGGACATACATTTTTTACTTTTCAAGGGCAATTGTTGACCTAATGCTGGTGCTGATAAAAGATCACAGGGGAAATAAATCATGAGCAAAAATCATCTGGTAACCATGAACATCCATACAAAATATCATGCCAGTTTAGACTATCATTATCATGGGATTTTACTTTGAACCAAAGTGTAGGATTGATGGACTGACCAACCTCTTTAGAGCATGCAAAAAGCAAATCAAGTATTTGAATAGAAGTCATGAGTAAACCTACCCATCACCATTGAGATCCACCACTGCCACATCGTAGCCAAACGAGGAAGCCAGGCCCGGACCAGAGAGTACTAACTCTACAGACAAACTTCTCTGTGCCGAAGGATCTGCCTTAAGAAATGTCACCTGGCCGCTGTATCCTCCTCTGGGCGCCCCTGATACGATGGTCAGCACACCCTGTCTGAGGAGGGCCATACCAGAGTCAGTGGAGAATCCTGGAAGACAGAATATGAGGCTGTTTATGGGGAAATTATACAATATAAAAAGGAATAAAGATAGACTTTTAGGATACCTCTAAATATTTAAAAGAAAATTTTTACTCCTGAAAATCACATGACCATCTAAGTATTTTATTAACCTTTGGAAATATAAAGCAATGAATGCCCCAACTGACTCAGACCAGAATAGAAACTCACCCAGGTAGCTGTTTCGCTGGAGAGGAATGAGTTTCGAGTTAAACTGGTCAATATCCCCAGTCTCACGACGATGTGCGCTGGAGTAGATGTCCAGGTTGTCCAAGGGCTCCATTCGTACGATTCCTTTAAAAGCGTGAAAACACAGGATAATAAGACTTAAAATGCTGCATTATGTGGAAAACTAGATTTTTGATTTGAGAAATAGGATTTACTGTATGTTTTAGCAGTGGTAAGTTGTAATACAGGCCAAAACCACCCAAAGAAATTATAGTAATAATGTAACTTAATAAATGAGTGCATTTATATTGTGATGGAAAGTCAAATAAAATATTGCTTCAGGTTAAAAAGAACCTGTCTTGGATAAAAAAAATTAATGTATATATTTGTCACCCATTTTTAAAGATTTATATCTTCAGTAGGAATCAGTGGGCTTGGGGCTGCCAGCCACAGGCAAATACACGTCTCTTAATACTGCAGAGTATTAAGAGACATGCTAAAGTATCCTTCCTAAAGCTATTTTATGAGAGACCACTTGCATCCTTTAGGGTTAAATGCTGAAAAATGCAATAAAATAAAAAAAATAAAAAAAGTTTTTAAAACTTAAATTAGTCTGTTTCTTAAAATGCAATAAAAGATAGAAAATTAACGCTTATTTCCACTCAGTCTGTAATGACTAGGCATACATGCCTATTAATTTTGGCTGAGGAAACAAATACCTGAGCGGGTACTCTAAATTAACTTTTACCTTTCCACTGATATGCTCCCGGTGCTCCAAAAATCAGAGATGTGTTGTCTTTTGCAAAAGATGCCCCATGACCCTGTTGGCAGTACGCAAACCACTCATGGTCCTTTTGACGCCTGCTTAGATGCTCATAATCACAAATCACCCTCCTCCACGTCCTCTCTTCCTTCCCGACCTGCAGGTCATCCCCCAAGAGGTAACACTGACCCGTCACCAAGTGTGGGACGTAAAGGCTTGGGTTCGGGCTCCACTGCTGGTATCGATGAGCACAAGTCTACAAGGGAAGAATGATAAAACTACTGTTTGATTTTTGACAGATTTCTTTGTTTTATTATTGAAACGTGGAGGGTTTTGCTTACCATTACATTTTTACCAGGACCCTGGCTCGTCACTCTTACTCCCATCCACTGGTTGTTTATGCTTTTGCTATCGAGGAACTCTGGAAAGAAAGTTGAGCCACAATGTCAGATAATTACACTCAGTAGAAGTACCACTCAGATATTTTACTTAAAAAGTACCAATATTACAATTGTACAAAAAGTCCTGCTTGAGTAAAGCTGCAAAATGTTCCTAAAGTATCAAAAGTAAAAGTACGCGTTCTGCAGTGAAATGGCCCCTGTGACTGATATATATTTAGTTATATAAGACTTTAGGCTATTAATACTGATATATCAATGTATAAGGAGCATATTACTCTTGTAGCCTCTCAAAGTGGAGCTACTTTAAACTATTTTATATGGCATACAGTTAGTTTAATCCGCTGGTTCCCAACCTCGGTGGCATGTTAAATCTGAGGGGTTGTGGGAAGATTAATGGGACAGTAAATAAGAAAAAAACTAAATGCTGCGACACAAATTTGTGTTTTTTTTTTGGACCTCTCTCTAACATTTGATTTTGTGTAAAAATAATCGATCATTTGAACTCTTTGGGCCTCAAACAGTTAATAATACATTTCATTCATAGAGCGCTTTTTCATGGTACTAAAAGAGAAGTTTGGAGGGGAAATCATGCGTTAAGTGATCTAATAATTACTAACAGACATGCAAAACCTGCAATTTATAAGGTTATCAGACGTTTTTAATGTGGAATCTTAATCCTAAAAAGTAAACACCTGCGAAAGAAATGTTGTGGAGTAAAAAATACAAAAATGACCCATAAAACGTAGTGTAGAAAGCAGCATGAATATATACTCAAGTAAAGCACATGGAGCTCAACATTGTACCTATTGTAATTGAACACATCAAATGAAACATACAAAGATGACTCATATAATTTCAGATAAAACAGATGTGCAAACCTTCATTATCAAACTCAACGGGCTGGCAGTGCTCGGATGTTGTCGCAAGATCACACCGGTAAACAACACCTGTAACATTCACTTGGTTCTGGTGTTTCGATCGTGGCGCTCCAACCAGCAATCTGGGGAAAAATACTTCCACTTGTTAAACACAGTTGCAACATTTTATTGAATTTACTCAAACTTCAATTTTCACTCACAGGTTCTTCCTGGTCGGGTTCAGCTGCTTGTGGAAGGCAACAGAAAATCCAAACAGGCTTCCTGGATCTCCACTTCTCTGCATCACACTCTGGGTGTCCAGGTTGAAAGGTGCAACATTACGAGTCTGGAGGTGCCAGAAACTCCACAGACACACCATATGCCAGTGCTTTGCCATGGTTATGATTGAAATGTGTAATCTGCCCTTCCTCATGCAGTGCCCGTGCTCTCTGAGAGCACAAAGTGAGAGCAAACACTCACAGAAAAAGGATTGGCCGTAGCAGGTGCGAACTAGCCCTTTGTGGACAGACACAGACTGTGGAAATATATTTATCTTCATAGTGACACACTGTTCACCTGTAGGAGTTGATAACTGTAGTTAATATTAACCAATTTCTGCTTTGATGACACACCCTCTGAACAAAAGTCTTCTCTGCTGGTAGTGAGCTGATAGTCAATGGCTGAATATACATTTTTTAAAAAAAAGAGGAAATGTTGTAATTATGTGGCTTTCACTTGCTCTGCAAAAAGCATGGGAACAAAAAAGGTGTCAACATGCATATGGCAGAATGTACTGCACTTAACCTCGTTATGTATCTTCTGAGCTTTAAGGGAACTCATGACCTCTTGTTCAGAAACACTCTGCTACTCATTCACACCTGACACCTTTTAAAAGCATGTTTCTCCAATTAAAAAAAACACTTAATGTATTCATTCCTGTGGAGTTCAACACTTGTCACGTTCTCTATCTAGCTCAAATATTTCCACCTCCCACTCTGGCAAGGCTGAATATTTCCTTTTATAAATGTCATTTTAAAGTCTTGCACTTACAAGTGGACCTGAAAATGTGAAACTTAAGTAACTAAAGAGTACTCAGTTTCATTTTAAATGTTGACTGGCATGTTTTAACTTTTTGTAATCCATTACAAGTAACCTTGCATACTACAAAGTCATTTAAAAAAGGGGAATAACGCAATTCTGCAACTTCTCGTGGGGACAACTTTGTCAGCCTCATATATCCTACATTATTATTATTTTTTTAAATGTTCTAAAATTTAATAAAGACTCTTGCTCAATCTTTAACAGCATACACAATTTTAAATGAGCTCCCAATGCCATGTTCTATCCTTTAAGATTATAAGATAGGAGTTACGTGTCTCTATAACAGTTTTTAAGATGAATGAAAAAACACTTACCAGGTAGATACCAGGTTTCTAAGAATAAAACAATATTTTTTATTAAAAGATTAACTAAAGAGTAAAATCTAAAAAAAATCTGTGGGTTTATAAAAAAACTGCAGAGATTGTGTGCATAACTGTCAGTCACAAGTAATTACTATTTTTATATTTGTAGTGTATTGTGGTTTTATGATATTGAAAGCTATATATATATTTTAACTACACTGATTATGTAAAAGCCTAACTAGGGACAAGAGTTGAAAATGAGCAATATCTATAAACTCTGCATTGTATCATCCCTATTGAATAACAGTAAATTTAGAATGCAGGAAATGATGTGTTTAATGATCAAAGATATCTTAGGGGAGGAGCCCCAGATTGTTTTAAATACTTACATTTCTATATCCCTTTAAAGCTGCAGTTGGTAAATGTATTAAAAAAACCTTTTTGTCAGACTTGCTGAAACTAAATAAATAAAATAAGTATGCAGACTCCACGAGATTCTTTGTTTGATGCTTTCACACATGCAAAGTGGCAAACAATGATACATGGAAAATTTGGCAGCAGTGTGGTCAGAATGAGGTGTGAATGCACACGGGCTATTTTTGTCTTTTAGCTTTTAGTTTCAGCGCAGGGGCCAAGACTTTTAAAGCATTTTCACACCCACATGTGATGTCAGTCTCGTGTGTGTACTGCAAGTATGAAGCTACAACCGTCATCTTAGCTTAGCACAACGACTGGAAACAGGAGGAAGCAGCTATCTCAACTCAGGGATGTAACGGAACTGAAAACTAGAAGTCTCTGCTAAATGTTGTACCCTAGCTGCATATCCTGTTGAGGCCCAAAGTCATATACATACTGAGTAAACATGCTTGGCGGTCTGTCAAAGCAAAAAAAATGGCCAGCCACAGCCTACATCTCACAGCTCAGCGGCTGCATGTGGTGCTTGTTGTTTCACAGACATTGATGTGCTAATACCATAAGGCTGCAAAAAAAAAATTCAAACAAACTATTTTTGAGTATTTAATGCAATATTTATTGTTAACATTTCGAGAAACTATTTCAAAGGCTCTTTTTTCCAGTACAAAAAAAATAAATGCTCTTTGCAATATTTAAATGTACCTAAAGGAAGCCACTAATCTCTCTTGTGCAATAACAATGAATTAGTCACATTTCGTTATTGACCCAATTACTTTTCATTTTTTACTTCTCAAACAAGGAAGAACAGGATGAAATGAGCCAGGTTTTACATTTTGTGCTGTTACAAAGTGATGTGCATTTAATTTTCATTGATTTAAATATCTTTCAACTGTACTGTGCTGTTGTTTGCTTTATCTTTGTGCACTTATCTAAAATACCTCTCCAGCACAAATTCACAGTTTGGTACAATGTAAATGGGAAAAGTATGTGGTGTACTGGGTAACTGGTTGACATTAATCCAGTTACATATTCCACTCAACTAAATGGAAGTTGTGCCTCATACAGCCATTAAAGCTTTACATGTATCTACCAAACTGCCAATTACTGTGCATACATGATAAGTTAAGTGTTATAGTGTGAAAGTTAGTTATTCTTCTTAAATTCATTATTACAGGATTTTGATGAACAATGAAAATTGAAAATTTGAGATTAAACATTAAAAACCTGTAGTATTTGTACATTCAGAGCCAAGACAGATTTAAATAGGTTGCTTTAGCCCAGCTCTATTTATGTAACTCGCCTCTCTAGTTCCTGAGATGAGAAGCTGACATATCTGCTCGTAAGTGGTAAGCCAACCAACGGACACATATATAGTGGGTTTTATCATCAAAGCACAAAGTTTGCTACCTGGTGTGCTTTTAGGTGTGAAGAGGAACTCGTATCACAGGTTCCTGCGTTCATTGCATGACCCATTTCCAAAGGAAGCTCGAACAAAAACACGATTTACTGTCAACTGGGGAAATCTGATTGAGGCCTACAAGTTTGAATTTCTATTTCGACATGTGGTTTTAACATGTGATACAGTATTTGAGTTGTTCTAAAAACCTTTTATATTAATTTAGGAAGAGTATCAGTAACATATTCCCCCAGCTCAGAAGTAATTCTAGCATCTATCATATGAAGATATTGACAAATTTAACCAAATTCACATCAAGATAATGGCCTACAAGATGAAAATCAAGAATCAAATCACATGTGAGTTAAACATATGCGTGTTCAGGTTGCTTGGACTGTGATGGGTAAAAAACCACTTGCCTACAAAAACAGTGACTTATGTTCAGTTTTCTGTATGTTTTTCTGCTGCCAATTGTTTCTTGGCGGGAAGCCAGTGAAGGATCATGTTCTTGACACGGCAACACTCACGGTTTGTCAGCATGCCTGCATGGAGGGGGGTGGAGTATTATGGAAAATTATATCCTTCCAGTGAAGTTACTGATTACTGTATTTAATAACAACACTAAGGTTCTACAGCCATGCTCGTGGCTCTGTGAGGCTGTACTTCGTTACAGTGGTGCTTTGAGCTCAATGCTAACGTGAGTATGTTAACTTTCTCACAATGAAAAATGCTAACATGCTGATGTTTGGCATGTATAATGTTTAGCATCTTAGTTTAGCATGTTAGCATGCTCACATTTTCTAGTTAGCACAAAGCACAAATTGAAACGTAAGCGGTTGGGAAACTCACAAAGTAGTGGAGAAAATGATTGATAATTTGATTGTGACCCGTTGATAAAAAGATAAAAAGTCAGGGAATCCCTAAAATGACTACAATTCGTTTTGAGGAGGACTTGAATTTCTGTACCAGATTTCATTGATATTTCACTCAAAGCAACAAAGGTCAACATCATGTTGGTGCTAGAGGAAAAGTCAGGAGATCTCCAAAATGATTAGGCTTCATCCTCTGGGAACAGAAATCCATCCAGTATACAGTATGTTGAGACATTTCACTCGATAAGTGAAAACTTTGACATGATGGTAGTGCTAGAGGAAAAGTCAGGATATCACCAAAGTTGGTAGGATTCATCCTGTTGGGACCATGAATGTGTGTCCAAAACATAAAGGCCATCTGTCCAACAGCAGTTGAGATATTTCAGTCAGGACCAAAGTGCTGGACCAACCAAATCACAGACCGGTATTGCCATCCCCAGAGTCTCGGCAGAGTTAAAAATACTGAAATTGAATAGATGTACTACTACTAACTTTCTGTACTCACATATCTCTGCATGGCTCCGCTGTAAAAGAGTCCACTGGAGCAGCTGAATGTTCAGAGTCGTTCTGAGGAAGAGCAGAGTTACTCTAAATGTTAAACATGCGCTGAAAAAAACACTCAAAACAAAACCTCAAAAGTTGAAGAATGTGCCGATTATTGTTTAACATGATAATCAAGACTATATAGTAAACATATCATGTCTTTGATTTTACATGTACTTCTTTGCTGCTCTTGCTTTGATACTATGAGTTTGCAGAAATAAATAATTATTGTTATGCATAAATGAGACAAGATGAATACAAGCAGAAGTCTCTGGTGGCTACAACTCTGGGCTATTTTCCCTTTTCCCCAATTATATCTAAGTCCTGTTCTTGATTTAGTTAAACCGTATTGGATTCATCCCTGTGTGCTTATAACATCACAAATTGGACAGCATAGAGAAACTAAAACATAGTTTTAAATACAAGTTTACCTTTATTTATGTAGGATTGTATTACTATATATAATACAATTGTTCCATTATGATTATGTCACTTTACATTACAGTTAATTTAGCAGACACTATTATATAGAGTGACTTACGGTGAACTAACTACAGTTAACGCCTTCAAGTGTGATGACTAGACCACGAGACTACAACCACCTTATCATCATTGGCTAGTGTATGCATGACAAACAATAAACTGTGCAGCTTAGATTCACTGAAAACGGGTCATTGGTTTGCACATTTAACAGGAAATGCATTTTCTATGTTCAGTAGTAGGATTTCCACGTTGTAAACCTTGATCACCTTGTGACTAAATCTTCCATTTGGGTGTGTAGACTTCAGTAGTGCAAGAGAAGGGCTCTGTAGCACAATGATCGGAGGAGTGGCTGCTTTGATTCTTCTAAGTACAGCGTGTGAGTGCAACTTTACTTTTCTACTTTGAGATGAAAATACAATGTTGTATTTTTCTATTGTCTTCATTTTTTTCGTATATGTATTTGTATTGTATTCTAGGTATTATTGTATTTAAATGTCTTCTGTTTTCATAGATGTTGTCATGTTTTGACGTTTTTTTTTTTTTGTCTCTTTTCTCCAGCCCTGATTCAAACTGCAGAGGTTCCTCACCACATCTCTTCGACTGTGGTCGAACGTGGAGAAAATTTGACTCTGACATGTTCATTCGCTGAAAAAGAAGTATCGTTGTTTTACTGGTATAAGATGAAGTTTGGATATATGGGTCAAACTGTTGCAGCAGGAACTTTTAACACAATAAAACTCCAAAAACAATTTGACAACTCAAGATTTGAATTCACAAAATTGAAAGCTCAGTATGTTCTTGAGGTCAGAAATGTAAGGAAAGAAGATGAAGCGACATACTTCTGTCTAGCAGGATCGGCATACGCAATGCAATTTATGAACGCCACACTTTTGGCTGTGAATGGTAAAGTATGTTCATTTCAGTGACTTTGTTTG
>CALSCE010008904.1:0-10914 GCA_943593645.1 Bovichtus variegatus
GTTTTTTTCCCATATTTTTCCTTGCTTTTCTTGAAAAAAGATATACAGTAGCTAGCTACCAATCACATATCACATGCAGATATAATACAACATAATCAGTTCACCCAGTTAGTGTCTGCAAACTACCAATCTAAACTATATCACAAAAGTATTCTCTTGAAACCAGCAAACACTCAGCTTTTTGAGATATTTTGTCTTAATAATAATTCAGTTTACAGTTTTCTCCGCTAACGAGCCGAGGGATCACGATACGATCGACCCTGAAATGACGAGCCAAATTCAAAGAGGACTAACACGCTTTCGTACATGATCACATACCAGATGGTGTGTTTTTGTTTTTTAACTCTTTTGCCTTTTTTTTTTTTCTTCTCTTTTTTTCCCCATGATGGGAGCTCGTAACACACACATACTTGCTCGCACATGCGCTCACACGCAGACGGACATTTGTTATCGACCACAACTGCGACACGAGGAGGGCTTTTTGAAAAACGCCACGCGATCCAAAACGTGGCATGCTTGGCGGCGCGGACGGAGGATTGCGGTCGGGCCTGCTGTGGGCTGACGGCTTCGAGAGATGCTCCCACAAACCCTGTGTCTCCTTACCTCACCCGCTCTCTGCGCCTCCCTGCACGCCTCGCCCTCCCCGATAAAACACAGGGCAGGAGCGGAAAGTGACAAAATGTTAGCGCCGTGCGGGAGGTTTGACATCCTCCATCCTTCTCCTCTCAGCAGCTCTTCTCTAATGACGCCCGGCTGAAATGTCAGACCAATTAGCAGCTCTACCTCTGACATTTAACTGGCAGATAGCGAAACAAACACACAAGGAGCCCACCGGACTGCACGGACAGATAGTTTGTGACTAGTAGAGGCCCGATTGATTGAGACGGACGTGGATGCAGCCGCAGAGTTAACATAATAAAGTCCTTTTAAAGGTTGGAACTCAGGAACCGCGTGTCTCTTGAGTAATCACAGAGCAAATAATATCTGTCTTTCGGCCATTTTGCAAGCCACCTGACATTTTCCAAAAGCGGCCGGTGGTGATCAAAGCGACTCAATCCTCTGTTCTCCTTCTCCTCCTCTCCCCTTCCGTCTCTCTTTCAGCAGACATCAATCAGGCTGGCTCTGAAGCGAACGCTCATTTAAAGCACCACTCCATACGCGGCGGCGCTCGAGCACGTGTCTGTCTTCATTTCAGATGTACGCGCGAGCTTGTGTGTGTGTGTGTGTGTGTGTGTGGGCGTGTGGCGCACAGCTAAACGTCCGTGAGCGTATATTCTACTGACCTTTTAGTTCTTTACATGGATCGGAGAGAGACAGACGAGATATTCAGTCACACACGTGTTTACAGTACTAATAATCAGGAGCTGACACAGAAAGTGGAACGAGACGGCGACGAGTACTTTAGCAAAAAAAAAAAAAAAAAAACAGCACTCCCTTTAGGCCTTAGTGTCATTCACAGTAAATCATATTCTTCTCTGTTTAAAGGGTTGTCTCCCTTGCTCACACACATACACACACATACTGAGGCCTGGCCTTCAGCTGTACCATCTGGTATCTAAATCATGGGAATTACAGTCTTCTTCCTCTCCTACACACAAACACACACAAACACACACACACACACACACACACACACACACACACACTCACACGATAACATGAGAGTAGAGAGAGAAAGAAAGAGAGGTGACTGACTGTCATTCTATTTATCATACATAGTCTCTGCATAAAGCAACGTGTGACTTTTTTTATTTCTCCATTAGAAAATCAATATCCATCTATGCAACAGTGAGCTCTAAATTTAGCAACGAGAGACGGAGAGGAAGAAAGAGAAAGTGACAGAGCGAGCTAAAGAAAGAGAGAGGGAGAGAAAGAGACAGAGAGAGAGGGAGAGAGAGAGAGAGAGAGAGAGAGCACAGCTCCATGTAAATTACAATCTTGTTGCATTGAACTGTGAGCAACGGCACAGTCGAAAGAAAGGGGAAATGAAGGAGCGAATGAGCGAGTATAAACGCCAGCGCGCTGCCCGTCTATTAAACATTAACAGCCTCATTTATATGTAAATGACCTGACAGCTACAGGGTGAGACGGCGGGAGGTGATGCCGGTTCGGTGCTGTAGAGAAGAAGGGAGAGAGGGATGGGATGGCGAGGACAGGAGAGGGGGACGAGTCTCCTTCATTCAGTAGTCTTTCACATGGGTGGAAAAGTCCACACTTACGATTCAGCCCGTACATGCAGGGGTGTGCGTTAAGACAAAAAAAAAAAAGAAAAATAAATCCACCGACAGCAACGCACACTCCGATGCACGTACACACACTCCCAGCTGTTGTCCAATGGAGCGACAAACACACACACGCACACACACACACAAACATACACACTTCCCTCACAGGTCTTTCCAAAATGGGGGAACGTATTTCCCTGGGCGAGCGGGAGGGGAACGAAGACCCTTCTTGGTGGAGGAGTGGCGATGATGGTCTGCTCTCCGAGAGTTTTGGTGGTGATGAGGGCGAAAGAAAAAAGGAAAAAAAATTCCAAAAACATAATAAACACAGACACACAAAAGCAAAAAAAAAAAAAAGAGAAAAAAAAAGAAACTCTTTGAAGTGAAACAGCAAAAGGTGAAGATGGGAGATTGTTGAGTTAGCGTGGTGTGTCGTTTTGCGTGTCGGGGCTAGCTGGGGTTTTTGTCGGGCTAGCGCGGGGGTTGGATGGTCGGCGGCCGAGCAGTCAGCCGTCGGACACGGGCGGGGACACCCAGCCGTACTTCTCGTGGGTCTTCACCAGGGACTTGAAGGTGGCCTCGGCTTCCTTACGGCTGAAAGCTTTCTTGGATTTCCCTGCTTTCCTACATATACGCCCCTGTGAGGAAAGAGAACAAGGAAGGGGGTGAGAGGGAAGTTAGGTTAGGATTGTTTGGAGAGATCAAACCGTCCGATTCTGTCGGGACAGATTGACTCATTTCCTCCATCCATTTCTTTGGGATTCTCAGTGGGGTCTGCACACGTACATACTTTGTTTGAAAAAGACATCAATATTCCCTCATCTCTTATCATCAGCTGCATAGGGGACACCACGACAGAGGTGTCGCTAACATTAAGGACACCAAGGTCATGTCTTTCATAATGTCGCCTGGGATTTGGGGCTTTTAAAGATCTGAGGAGGAGTTTGCACTCTACAAACCCGGGATTTTACAGCAAAGGTTCGACATTTTGGGAAGCTTATTCACTTCATGGGGAGGAGAGTGTTTCGTCTGTAGACTCGTTTGTAAGGACTAAACAAACGAGATATAACTTGTTAACTACTGAACTTTAGAGGCGCTGGTGGGCGGATTTGCTGGCTGTTACCCCTAGTTTCAAGTCTTTATGTTAAGCTAAGCTAACTGCCCAGCGGGTTGTGGCCTTATATTTAACATATCTCACTTACAGAAAGTGTACAGGCGTATTTCCAAAAATGTTGAAGTACATAGAATTGACAGAAAATGGAACTGAACAGGTAAATAAATATAATGTGGGGGAAATGTAAATATACGTATACTTATAATGATACTAGACCTATATTTATTTTGAGTGTCTATTCAACCGATGTCGATCGCGAGGTGTTGTGCTGGAGGAAGTTGGACCCATGACCTCAGTATTTCCAAAGTCCCGGTTATATCCTGCATTAAAGTTTGTCTGCCAAAGACGCTATATATCAATTTGTCTGGCCGTCTTGTCAGAAGGAAAATCTCCGAATTATGAATGAATTTTCACATAATTGGATAGATACACAGGTCCTGAGCCAAAGAACAATCGATTCGATGTTGGCTAAGATCTAAATCAAGCAATGATCTCTGCCATTAGGTGATTTGTGTATTTTTGTTTTGCCATAACTATGAAATGAATGGAGATAGAGGCGTCCAAGTCTTAAGTTTGTCAGGCTACAAAAGTCTAAAGCCACACTGTGAAGAATTTCTAGGTGATTGCAGCATCTGTTACTTCATTCATTTCCGGATCATTTTCTTGGTAAATCCATTAATTGTTTGGCCTGTGGTGAAACGAAGCCATCGCAAACTATCTAAATGTCATGGTGACGTCTTCAAAAGTCTAATTTTTTGTCCGACTATAAGGCCAAAAACTCAAAAGCTATTCAGTTTACAATCATATAAAATGATCCCACCGGAGAAGCTGCAACCAGAATTTTTCAAATCCGACACAGTAGCTATACGTTTCAATATGTCTTTATTTTACTTTCTGGGTCAACAGAAGAATATCATTGTGCATGCAAAATGTGCACATGTCAAAACTATTATTTGTCTGATCTGGATATGTGACAAAAAAAAGAAATAAAAAAAAAAAGAAAGATGGCACTCATGCTCATGATCTGTTAGTGGTCTTTTCAAGATCCAGACAATATATAGGAAGACAGAGACACAGGCCACATAAATAAAGCCTCTGGTGAATGCACTGCCGTGGGGGACGTGTCAACACAACAAGTGGTCTGAAAGCAGGTTGACCAACATTAGATCAATGTTTAAAGGCAGCGAATGGGCTTTTAAAATGTCAGGTCGGATCACAAGTGATATACATAACCTCCACTACACTGGGCATTGGGGAGATAAGTGAAGTCCCAGAACCGAGCACTGCACTAAATGATGAAAGGCTTGTAAATATGACACAGTATGAATATATGAGCATGTGACCCCCACTCAGAGCACCGTGACATCTCACACGGAGACATCTTCACCTTGCTGAAGCCCCTCCCCCTTCCTCACGCACAGGAGCTAATAATAAGCGTGGGATGACAGGAGGGGGGGGGGGGGGATGGAGAAAAGAGGAGTGGGTGGGACGATAAAGCTGCTTATTCTGTCGTTGCCAGCGGTGCTAAGTCTTCCCTAAAGGAGAGTGCGCGCGTGGGAGGATGAATAGTAAAAAGAAACAGCCGTCTTCACATTGAAACGCTCAGACAGCCATGACAAAAGGTGTGATTCATATGAAGGTCGCCGCTGTTTGAAGTGCATCATTTCATTATATAAAAATCCCCTCCGAATCACAGGAGACGTGACAAACAGAAGCTGACTGAAGAGCAAACCTCTGGTAACAGCGCAGCTATACCGAAGCTAACGCTAACCAAAAAATTATTTTCAATGTCGATTAATCTGAAAATAGTGAAAAAGTCAAAAGGTGATCAGTTTAATATGATGTACAGCAGAGAAAAGCAGGAAATCTCCACATTTGAGAGACTGAAAACAGCATTTTATTCTTGAAAAATAACGATGAAGATATAAAAAAGTAGCTGGAGATTATTCTATCGACTCATTTTTTTCTGTCTGACGAATAGTTGCAGCTTTTATTTACTGTAATTGCTTGTAAACGCTCCGTAACACTGCACCACTCCGCTTTACCGGGGACA
This sequence comes from Bovichtus variegatus, assembly GCA_943593645.1. Classification (NCBI taxonomy): domain Eukaryota; kingdom Metazoa; phylum Chordata; class Actinopteri; order Perciformes; family Bovichtidae; genus Bovichtus; species Bovichtus variegatus. The sequence goes on from CALSCE010008904.1 coordinate 5,393, forward strand.
TTTCTTGGCAGGGAGAAAATGGCACCGAGGCCACTGAAACCAATACTAATGGAATTATTTTAGATGGTGAGCTCCTCTGCATGCTGCAGTGCAGTGCAGATAAATAAACCCATATTGTCAGACCTCCATTGTCTGCACCTTATTCCTGCAGCTATGTGCTGCTGTCCAGCTTTTCAGGAGGGAAACACTGGATAAACGGGGCGATTATCCCACCGTTGAAGATCAAGGGGTCAGCCATTGTTACGAAGTCTGATATAAGAGGCAGCAATGATCAACTTTGAAATCTGTTTCATTTTCCATCTGGTGCTTCAAGGTATAGTTTGACATTTCGGGGAAAACTGTTAATTCGAGATACCACTCTAATCTTTAAATATAAAGCTACAGCCATCTTAGCTTAGCATAAAGACTGGAAACAGGTGGAAACAGCTAGCCTGACTCTGCCAAAAGTCAACTTAACACCACCTCAAACTAAAATATTTTCATCTTGTTTGTCCATACAGAGTCACTGAAATCGTTTTAGAGTTTTTCTTATTTCATGTTGGGTTATTCAGAGTAAATGGGACGATGTTTCTGGGAAACACATTGCTGTTGATTTTTTTTCAATGACATTTTTCCGATGTTGTCAACACCGCACACAAATTACAATTCACCGAAGGTAGTGGGGCAGAAAAACCTGGACAATTAAAACCATTTGCAACCAAATTCTTTGCATGGCTAAATACCACTGCTAAAAAAATTAATAAAATCTAAGTAGGAAAATGTCTACATTTCTTTTGTACTTTGGGTGAAACAGGTCTTTAAAACAGATTGTTCTTAAAGCAAATGAAAAACAAAATGGTTGATATGGCTACGTCGCTACTTGCCGTTGGTGCTAATTAGTGCTTTTAACTTTGATACAAGTAAAACTGCCTTATTTCTCAAAAAATGTCCATTCATTCTAGAGAAAGAATTTACAATATATTGAAATTTAGCAAAGAGTTGTGGGACTTTTTGTATTTACCCCTTTTCGTTTTTCCTTCTTTCCTTCGGTTCCCTGTTGTTTCTCTCTGGTTAACCGTGGCATCACTACAACTGAGCGCCTGCATGTTCCGGTACTTTCATATCTACGTCGTAGCAACACTTCAACATGTGCTGTGCTTTGCATGGGAATGTAATGTTTAGTTCTTGTGGCCACTGGGTGTTTTTTGCATTGGACATTGTGTCCCTGTAAAGCACTGACCTGCTCCTGGGTCCAAAAGACAACCGCTCACGGTACTCCGCACGTCTTTTATTCTACGGTTTCATTTGATATCTTGCAGAAAGTTATTCCTTATCTTTCGTGCATTCTCCTCCGAATGTCCAGCGACGCGTGTCAATTTCAGCTCATTACATGCATACATGCCTTTTTTAGAAATAAACTTCCGTCTTCACAGGAAACATCCTGGTTAGGTTTAGGAAAAGAATGTGGTTTTGGTTTAAATAAATACCGAAGTCGCAAAGTTACCCGACTAATAAGTCAACGTTTGGGTTCAAATAACTAGGGAATGTACAGTATTTTTCAACTAATTTTGTCTCAAACTGTTTATTGCATTAACTTTAGCATTAGCCAAGGGAAATTATTAGCGTTATTTTTATTCCTTTTATTCCTTTTTATTCAGTTCCTTTTACAAGAAGTGGATTTCAGGAAACTGCATACTTCTTTGTGCAATGAGATACTTCAACTTCTCAGTCTAGCATTAATTCTCTGCTCCCAGCTGGTGGATGACCGGTACGTCCTACTGCGTACTTTCTTGGCTATTTTGGGTCAAAAGTGATGCAGGGGATGAATGGATGAATGAGGTGATACCTTGAATGATCTGGAGATTAGGGTTACCGTTTCCATTCCTGTTGCGACACTGGCCTCATTTCACTGCGGGGCTTAGCGACACTCGCCCTCCCTCCCTCAATTTGTCTCCCTCGAACAGACACACCGTTTTGAAGAGCTTGTCCCGTCGTTTGCACTTGTATTTCAATCAATATTACAGTCAAACCCCTGCTATAAACATCCACCATGACAAGCTTGATGCATGACGAGTGAAACAAGGCAGCATATGGCTGATCTCACCACTAGCAGGAAGACAATGACTTGATTGTGGAAGTAGACTTGCAGTGGAAACAAGAACGCTTTCCCTTCGTTTGGCAGGGTTTTCCCACTGGTTTCAAATAAAGTCAAAGCATGACGCGATGAGTGACTCATTCAGATAGATACATGCAGCGTTCCTCTGGGACTTTCTGTGATACACACAGCCTTTATAATGGAAAAACAAAACCAACTGGGTGTCACCTGAGCAGGGCTGCATGAAAACCTGCTCTGCCAGAGGCCTGTAATACAGATTACCCAGGCTGACAGACACAGATAATGCACCGGGGCTGGCTACTGTCACAGAGCACCGGTGAAACGCTGGGATGTGTTGTTCTCTTTTCCAAATCACGAGCAAACCTAATAACCATGCACATCTTCACGTGCCGCCATATGGCTGCTGTCGCCACCTCAAAATGGCGGCCACTGCCTTGCGTGTCGCTATGGCAATTGGCCATTTTTAAAGAGGCGTGATTACAACTGGGATAGATGGCAGGAAGGAATGTTCTCTCATCTCTGTTGTTGTTAAACAAATCACTGTGAGCATCATGTACAGGTTCTTAATTTCACATTGGTTTGTTCCCTGTGAGGGGAGCACGAGGCCATGTGTGTGTGTGTGTGTGTGTGTGTGTGTGTGTGTGTGTGTGTGTGTGTGTGGAGGAATTAGATTGTTTGCATATGCCTACACTGAAAAAAGAACTGCACCATTTTGAGGAAAACATGAGATTATTTGTTGAATGTCGCAATATCAATATTACTTCTGATGAATAAAGAGATATTCAAGTGTATTCCTGTCCGCCTTTCTGCTGCTTCCGGTCTACAACTAAAATACAACAAATTATCTTAAAAGAAATTCAACAAATTCAACATTTAACTGAACACAAAAAGGCACCAATAAAAATTTTTTTAAAAAAGAATGACAGTGACATTACAAAGTGCTGTTTTCTACCTAAACTCTTTTTCAACTAACTCAAAAAAGGGTGGGGGGGGAGTGAGCAAGTGAATTAGAGAGGGAAAATATGCTTGCGAATGTGTGTATTGATGCACAAGCCTCCACAAAAGTCCATGACTTCAGCATGAAAAGGTGAAATTGAGCATTAATTAGCGACATTGTAGTTGCAGACATCTACAAGAATGGCTCGGTGTGATGCATCCAAAAATGGACGGAGAGAGAAAGTCAAATTATCTGCCTGTGAAAGAAAGAATGGGCAAACAAAAGCGTGTACGTTGTGTGTGTGCGTGTGTGTGTGTGTGTGCGCGCGTGCGTGTGTGTGTGAGTGAGCGCCCCGGGCCTATACAGTGCCATGTCAGTGTTTATCTATTTCAGCTAAGCGCTCGCTCGTTGAGGGGTGGCTGCTGGGTAATCGTGTGAATGGAGATCAGTCAATGGGCAGTGGAGGGAAGGCCCCAGTGCATGTTGGGAAGCAGCTCTGAGGGCCGAGGAGGGGGGGGGGGGGATTGCATAACCCAGACATGTGCTTAACGGGGTCGAATAAACAAACAGGGATCAATGTCATCATCATCCTCATCAGATCATTCAGGAGAGCCCTGTGGGACTGATGGAGGGGTCAATAAAGGACAATACCACTGTTTTTTAGTTAATAGTTAGTATCATTAGTCTAGCTTCTCCTGTCTGTCTCATAGCACTTCGTCCGTCCTTCTACAGTACACAAATGAACTGTAATGAAATTCACCACAGAAAACAGGAAACGTTTGAAAGGGGAATTCAACCGATTTCCCTCGGTAAGTTCTGCGTCAGTTAAACAGTAAAATGTCTTCTGTGGCTCTGAAGGGATTTCTCAAAGTTTTAAAGAAAAAAAACCTGCTGATGTCATCTGGGGTCATCTCGACCTGGGCTTGGAAACTACACGTTTTTTTTACAGAAAAACGTCTGCATTACAAACAGGCTTTGAGAGAAGTGGGCATTTAGGAGGCTTTCAGTGTCAAATGAAAAGCTGGGGACGAAAGTAAGGATCAGATCTTCCTCTGATCCTTCAGGTTTTGAACATTTTTGTTTTGATCCGTCTTTTGTGAGTCCCCAAAACGTAGTGAAATACCCCTTTAATTTGGTTTGGTCAGGTTTTATCCTTCACATCCAGGGCAGCAACTGACAATTACAATTCATTACCCCTGACTCTGGTCAATTAAAGTTTTTTTTTTTTTTTTATAATCAATTGATTGCTTAGTCAACAAAACATTTTTTATGTAAAGAAAAAAAAAAATGGCAAACACACTTTTCTAGAGCCCAAGAAGACTTTTAAATACTTGTTTTTTTCTCTCTGAATTTTAGTCCAAAACCCAAAGATATTAAATGTTCAATCATATTAAAAAAATCGAGAAAAGCAGCAACTTATTACATTTGAGAAGGTGGCACCAGTGGATGTGTATTTTGTCTTAATAAATGACTTATCGAAATTGTCGTCACCAGGAAACTTTTGTCACATCTTTTTTTTTTTTTTTTTTTTAGCTTTTGAAAGCAGTCCATTCCAAACTACATTCAACACGTTTATATTTTCAAAATGAACGACGCACAGCTCACAATTACAACAAAGCTGAATTTCACGGTGTGAAGGTCTGAAGACTGAAACGTTGCCAATGTGATGGACAGTTGACAGAAATTGATAGAAAAGAAATGTTTGCAGAGAAATCCAATCAGCCGTGCCTGCGATGCACATTGAAAAAGAAGACACGCTGCACACACCGCAAAGACACCTGAACATAATGCTGCGTTTGCCCACACAAGACGATTGTTTTCCAACAACCTGCACGGCACTATGAGGCACAATTCGCTGTCGTACGAGAAAGATTCCCCTCTGGCAGTGATCGTCTTAAAATTGGAAAGCTAAAGATCTGAAGGCCCGACTGCCGATCACCTTCAGTGAAGTCAGCTCACCTCGGGGGTTCGTGTGCACGTTTCCTCACTTCTGCAGGTGAAGACTCGCGGGCGTGAGCTCTGTTGACTTTCACCTCACCACTTTGTCACTGCGTGTATCCTCTCACACTAAAAATAGGCCTTGGAGCTTCTAAACAAGCCACATCACTATTGTCACAAAGAACCGGTCCCCAAGGACGAATAAATATATTCCGTGTATTAAGGTTTCTATATATATATAGTTGTATAGTGTTTGCCATGATGCATGAGAGACGGAGTACATCTCCCAAAATAATCAAGACATGAAACACACGCAAGCGCCTGTGTAGGCAGAGATATAGAGGTACACACATGCACACACACACACACACACACACATGCACACGTAGGAATAATTAATCAATATTGTTTCCATTAGCAAACTGGAGAGGGAAGACACTGCACCATAATTAGGGAGCACTGCGGAGCTGCTAGCTCATCTCCTCAAGCAGCAAAATCAAGATGAACACACACACACACACACACACACACACACACACACACACACACACA
>CALSCE010008910.1:0-13138 GCA_943593645.1 Bovichtus variegatus
CACTACCTAATTGACTATTGCACTATAAACTGCAATGGAATCCATGCCCCTCAATACCCTTCATATGATTAAATAAATGCCTAAGTGTATTCTATTAATTGTTAAATTATGCTTCTTTTAACTTGCAGCTGGTGCGAATCGCAAAAGTACTGGGCACTGAGGACCTTTACGACTACATTGACAAGTACAACATTGAGTTGGATCCACGGTTCAATGACATTCTCGGAAGGTAAAACATTGTAGCTTTTTGAAATAGGCGTAGTATCATTGAATATTTTGAGCAAGATTTCGGCTAATGAATTCCTCAAATGAACACTTGATCCCTGGTTTGTTCTCTATAGACACTCCCGCAAAAGGTGGGAGAGGTTTGTGCACAGTGAGAACCAGCACCTGGTCAGCACAGAGGCTCTAGACTTCCTGGACAAACTGCTGCGCTATGACCATCAAGCCCGCCTCACGGCCAGAGAGGCCATGGATCACCCCTACTTCTGTAAGTTTATCACCTTTTTTTTATTTACCTGTCTGCAGTTTCTTACTTATTGTGTCAGTAAATTGCCTCAAAAACCAACATTTGAGCGCACTACATGAATTAGCTTGATTGTGTCAACGTGTGCATTTGGTTTATGAGGCGCTCAAATCCACTTTTGTTTGCAGATCCCATCGTTAAAGATCAGGGAAGAGGGGCCACTCCTGGAGGGATGGCTGCCAGCTCCACACCAGTCAGCTCCTCAAGTATGATGGCTGGTAAGTAATACTGCTCAGAATGAAACGTTCCTCTCACAATCTGACTATTTTAGGAAAGTTGTATATGTTATAAGTAGGGCTGCAACTAGCGATTTGCTTTTATCATCGATTTATCTGTCGATTCTTTTCTCGATTTTTATCATTAATAAAAAATTCAAAATTAAAGAGAAATTAACATCCCAGCAGAGGTTAACCGAATATTTTCAGTCATTGGCAACATTTTTAAAGAATGGCCGACAGATTAGAACACTGACTGACTGGAGGCGATCTATCGTAACTTTAAGTCATTCACAGCGCATCTGCTCTCCTCTCTGTGAGGACCAGCGACACTGCTGGTGCAGGAGGAAGATCAAAAAGTGGCTGATGGTATGCCGCTGGTGTTCCACTGGCATATATCGTTTGAAAATGGTATGCAACTGTCAGACTGACACACCAGTAATGTCCCCTGATGCGTATTTCCTATAAATGAATATTTCTTTGTTTTAATTGACAATGTTGCGCAACATGGATGTTGTTAGCCTAGCCACCGTAGCCAGTCTGACTAATCAATCACAGAAATTTAGAGCCAACTAACTAAATTATATTGGTATTATTTTTTGGCATATTGGAATGCGATCACACATTATTAAAAATACCACGTTGCGGAACTTTAATCAGGCATGGCATATTAATTATTCACCATAAATACTTTGAATGAGTAGCTTACTTGTTGCTATCATTGTGGCAAGAGCCGTTTTCTACCGGCATAGATATGATGGGTATTATCTCACTAAGATCTTTAGTTGGAAGAAATGACTTAACGATTGATCGATTTATCAAAATAGCTGCCGATTCTTTTTCTGTCCATCGACTCATCGTTGCGGCTCTACTTATAAGTAAGCAAAGTAAGATTTCGAAAGGCTGCACAGAAAGTTGTCTTTTAATCTGTTTTGCTTCGAATTTAGAGAACAAACTTTAATTGCAGTCAAAGAAGCACAATTTGACTGTTTCTTTGGCTGCAATCCAAAGTTGCATCTCTAGTTTGAGATTGTGATGACATGTAAATATGACCCATTACCAAATAATGAATTTGAGCCCCCTGTCTCTCCTAGGCATCACCTCAATGTCCTCCTCACAGCCACTGGCTAACATTGCTGGATCACCTGTCATCTCTGCTCCCAACACCCTGGCCACACAAGTCCCTGCAGCCACCGGGGCTCAACCCTGAAGCCACTTCCTCACCTATGTTTATGTGTGCTCATGGCCATGTCCTGCCTAGCTCTCACTGCGGCCCAGGGCCATGGCTCCCCTTTTTATGTTGAAAAATAACAAAGAAGAAGATTTAAATTGCTTTTCACATTCAGTTATATTTTGACACCTGGACTTGACAGACATGTATTGTTGCACCTGTCAGGATTATTAGAATTAATTTGGGTGTGTTATTTGACAATGCCATTGTCTAGAAACTCTAATAAGATGTAGACATGAAGAGAATGGATAATAAAATTTATTTTGTATGTTCCAAATATACAGTCTTGCTTGAAACTGTTTGATGGGGATCCTGCTGTATTACACTGTGAACCTTGACAAGACTTCACAAAACAAGAGTCAGGAATCTGGTGTGCCCCACGTATCAGTGCTCGCTGGTTGCACACGATGTAATGTGCAGGAGTTGTTGGTGTTTTGAAGTTGTTAGATGCTATAATTCTTTAATTCGACTTTTGTAGATATTCTACAGTTACTGTCAGGTTGCATGCACCCAATGCTGAGTATCACAGGGTCAATAGTTTGCCAATTTTATGTTACTTTCACTTCTATATGTGTATGTATGTGTTCATGTTTGTTTTTTATGAAGTCTCTTACACATGATTTTGATTACATAGACAATTTTGTAACTTTTTGTTTTATGTTGGGAGGAGTCATCACCTACAAAAAACAACTTCAAAAATAAACAATTTAAACAGGGCTTTGCAGGCACTACATGTTATTGAGTATACCGTCTGTTGACTGGTCACATGAGTGAATTAGAACAGCGTAGTCAGCATATCCCCTTAAGACAATTTTCCTTTGATAATGAATGAATTACGGCACCAAATGTGTTAACGTGTGATCAAAACTAAGTGGATTCCCCATCTTTCGACCTTTGTGTTCATACGTACACATTTGAACAAAATTAGTGCAATGCATTTATCCTAAATTGTTTTATTCTCTTGAATTATGGAGGCATCAAATGTGTGTGTGTGTGTATATACACATTTCTACAGAGTTTCAAAAGAATACAAGCTGAACGTGTGAATAAGAGCAGTGAAACTCATTCAGAGCGCACCTTTTTCTGTCTGTGCTGACCAAATTGTGGTGAGTCCATGTACCCCACTAGACTGTATTAGGCTCAAACTAATTACAATAAAGTGGAAGATGAGTCTGTTATGACTCGCGTGTTGGCCACCCCAAACCAGGCAGTGCCAAAAACAGCAATCTGGTTCCTAGAGGTTAATTAAAAGTTAAAATGACACATATAGATGACTCCTGCCATTATGTATGCAAAAACAGGCCTGAGGTCAAATGTCAGTTATGGTACAACTCTGCAGTTAAAGTCCGTTCACCACATCTGATGGACACTCATTCGCAAGGACAGTATTGCATGTGCTATCCCACAAGGATTCAATCTGTATTGAACACGGCATATAGAAACTGATCTAATAAACGTTCGATTTAATATCTAGAGCAGAAGAAATCCAGAACTTGTTCATTGATCGATTCCTGTGGTGGCCTAATGGAGAACTCACGCAACATCTCACCGAATACAGAATGACTGTTTATCTGTTTCGGGCAATATCATCGCCAAGCTGTGCCAGTTTCGCCTTAAGAAAAACAGACTGAAGACAGAAGGTGCAGAATTCCCAGCTCATCTAACGGACTGCATCAAGCACAACTTCTATGTGGCCCACAGCTTGAGGTCCCTGAAGGCAGAGACATGGCGTTGGTGAAAGACCTTACAGCTGTGTGCCAGGTGGGAGGGTTTCAGCTGGTGAAATGGGTCAGCAACAGCAGGTCAATGTTGGAATCCATTGATGTGGAAAAAAGCCAAAGAAGTTAGAGAATTGGATTTCGACAGAAACAATGTCCCTGTGGAGAGAACACTGGGACTACAGTGGTGTGCGGAAACCGACACCTTCAGGTTCAATATGGAAGGCAAAGAAAGCCCATTCAGTAGACGGGGCATATTGTCAGTGGTGAGCTCAGTTTACGACCCCATTGGATTTCTAGCACCCTTTACTTTACCTGCCAAGCTGATGTTGCAAAGTCTTTGTCTGGTGAGCTCCAGTGGGGATGATCACTTTCCCCAAAACTACCAGCTGCAGTGGGTCGAGTGGCTAGGAGACCTAAGAAGGCTCAGGCATTCAGCGTGTCGAGATGCATCAAATGCAAAGATTTTGGACAGCCCACAAGTGCCCAACTACATCGCTTCCCTGACGCCAGCGAGGATGGTTACGGCACATTTTCGTAGCTGGGGCTGCAGAATGACATGGGCAAGATTCATCTGGCCTTCATTCCAGGAAAGGCATAAGTTGCTCCATTAAAGAAAGTGACAATCCCAAGGATGGAGCCAACAGCCGCTGTGCTTGCAATGAGAGTTGACAGACTGCTGAAGACACAAGTGCAACTAAAAATCCAATCTTCTGCACGGACAGCACAGCCGTGATGGTGTGCACGTGCATGAGGAACGAAACAAAAGCGCGTTCACACATTTGTGGCCCATAAGAATCTCCACTGTAAGAGAAGACTGCCATCTCACCAGGGAAGTTGATGTTGAGGAGCGAGGAAGCCACACAGGGTTTTTTTTTCAACCATGCGTTGAAAGTGCGATTGTAGATGTTTTTTGTTCAAAATGCACATTCTGGAGGGTCTCATCTGTTGCACCACCACTCAAATTCCCAAAAGTGGCATTTTTTTTGTTGATATATTGCCACTACACTAGCATCAGAGCTGTTTTTAGAAGCAATTTGGCTGCAGACTTAGTAGCTCCAAACACTCGGAATCATGTTTTAGTCTGGTGCGTTTCAAGTATCGGAAATCACAGGAACTAAAAACTTCTCCTGCCCAAGTGCTTCTGGTGGGGTTTTGTTTTTCACTACAAATTTAAATGTCCTGAATTTTATTTTATGAATCAAGAGATACCGATACGGGGCCACATTTGTCCCGCAGCTGCACGACACATTTCCACATGTCCAATGTGTAAATGTCACGGTCATGTATAAGTATATTTAGGATGGAGAGGTAGAAAAGCACGAAATGCAGTATAGCGATGTTAATTGCTGCTACATATTTCCGACAGTCATTGAAGGCAGCATTACTCGCGCTTGCTGTGACACGCCTCGGCTGCAGTGGTGGCAGTCGTCTGGCGCTTCAATTGTTTGTAATTGTAACTTGTATGTCGTGAATCCAACATGGGGAAGGTAGCCTTCATCTCGATTGTAATAGCGGCCTTATCGGCGCTGCTGGCAGAGAGGATCGTCAACTTCAGGTAAAACAGAAATAAACTTCTCGATGCTATGTTTCGGTTATTTGTTCCCGATTTTTCCTCCCCTTTTTTTTTTTTTTTTTTTTTTTTTCGTTAACGTTTTCCTAGGAAATAACATTTTTAATTTTGATTTCTTGACTTAACATTGCAGGAAAAGGACCTTCGCCTCAAGGGTGCTAGTCCAAAATCACCTGCCCAACTGTGTTGCACTCAAAAATCTGGGTAAGTAACACTAGAAGAAAATGTAGCCAAAGGAAAATGTGCAAACGTTACAATTTAAAATGAACTGTGCAACTGTCGTAATGTTAATTTCAGATTATGGCTCTGAAGATATAACGATCATTGGAGACGGGCTCGCGTTTATCAGCACTGTGAGTATGTGAGTTGTAGAGCAGCCAAACTCAGAAAAGTGAGCTTTGTCCCCTTATGACAACATAAGTCAGTCAGTCAGGTCTGTTGACTTGTGTGTCCTAGGCTTATTGTTATGTAGAAAGGAGCCTAGCTCTTTTTTTCTTTAATGCATGAAATGTGCACGTTATTCATTAGAGCTGCAACTAACAATTGTTTTCATCATCGAATAATCTTCCGATTAAATTCTCGATTAAATCATTTAGCCCATACAATGTTGTTGTGAAAAATGTTTTGTTTAGAGTTTGTCTGATCAACAGTCCGAAACTCAAATGTATTCAATTCCCAATTATTTTTAAAACAAAGCTAGCAGGAGTTCTTATATTTAAGAGTCTGAAAACCACGACATTTCTGATGGTTTTAGCTTGAAGAATTACTTAAATGATTAATCGATCACTAACCAATTAGTCGATTTAATCATTGCAGCTCTATTATTGATATGCTCATCATAGCCTTAAAATCATGTTTGTTAAATCCCCTCCAATGATCTCCAGAAATGATAAAATCCGTCCTGGCCCCACTTAAAACTGCATAACTTTAAATTGAGATCAACTGGTTTATCTGCTTTTCTGTGTAAACTACTTGGCTAGTATTTCTTGAACTGCAGAAAATGGTGTTATTCTGGTACTGTGGAGAGAAAATGCATTATTTCATATGCAAGTGATCTACCACTCAATATGCCCAAATGCCTGATCTTTCCCAACCCACTCTGCAATGTTTTATATGTTCAGCACAATTAAGTATTAAACTTTTTTTCTTTTTTTTTTAAAAATGTTCTCAAGGGTCTGAAGTTTCCTGGACTGCCATCCTCAGACGTGAATGGAAAGATCTTCTCCCTTGATCTGAAAGATCCTCGGATGAAACCAGTGGAGCTGCGCATGCCGAGAAACTTTGATCTGGAATCATTCAACCCTCATGGCATCAGTGTATATGTCGATCCAAGTGGTAAAAGCCTTATATATGTGGCGGCACACGTCACCCCCACAAGTCTCTACAAGATGGCTCGTTAAGGGCAAACGTGGATTTCTACAGCTTTTTTCACTTAGATCCAGATTTCACATTTATATTTAACAATAGGTGCACAATATTACATGTATATAATACATTTAAGTACATTTGGCGATTAGTAGAGTTGTTTCAGCTGACTGTATTACTACAGAAGACAGTTTGTAGTCAGTTTTTTTTTGTGAAATTATGTGGACATTCTGTTGTAAATGCCTGCTGTGGTGTTCCATGCAGGTGTAATGGGAGTAGCTGAGGTTTGTGCACTATCTTGGGTGTGTCACTATATTTCAGATAACGTGTATGAAGAAATATACACAAGAAGTACATTTTCTTTTTGATATGTCAATGCTAAAAAAAAAAAATTTTTAAAAAGTAAGAGGTGTTTTATTTGTATGAGAAATGCATGGGCTCCTTTTTTTGGAGGAAAATCTAAAACTACAGACGTGATTCTGATGCATTTATAACCAGAACAACGGCATGATTTGAAGTCATGCATGTCCCTCTACTTTTATACGAATGCACACCCACACTTTTCAGTTTGGGCGCTCGCATTTTTTATTTAGAATGTTTCCTTGTTTCTCATCAGATGATGCAATATACCTGTTTGTCGTCAATCATCCTCAACACAAAAGCCAAGTAGAGCTGTTTCAATTTGTTGAGGACGAGCTTTCACTGATGCATCTGAAAACCATAAAACATGAACTTCTCCACAGGTATGGTGGCACGTTTAAATTCTACCTACCGTGAACTGCACTTGATATTTACTCAATAGGGAGGTGTAGTCAGTCTGCAAAAAAAATATTTGTAAAACCATCCCGTGCTCTAACACAGTTACTCAAAAACCATATGCACCTTGTGATTAATAATGTCATTATTGTTTACAATGATCATTTTTTTTAATTCTCATTTATCTTTCAAGTGTAAACGATATTTTGGCGGTGGGAGTGGATAGCTTCTATGCGACCAATGATCACTACTTTAACCTGGAAATCCTTAAAACTTTTGTGGAGCCTCTTCTGGTTCAGCCCGGGACTAATGTTGTGTACTACAGTCCTGAGGAAGTCAAAGTGGTCTCTGAGGGATATTACTCAGCAAATGGCATTAATATATCGGCAGACAAAAGGTAAGATTGATATGCCGGGCTGTGCGTATGGTCATTTCTGCTTCAAATGTATGAAATTTCTTCGTTTTTTAATATTCTTTTTCATTGGTAGGCATATATATGTGGTAGATATCCTTGACCACAATGTGCATGTGTTGGAGCGGAAAGAAGACAATACATTGGTGTCGGTGAAGGTAAATAATTCAAAGGGTCAAGAATCGGTTTTACTTCATCAGCTTTGCAAAATTAAACATGTTTTTACTTTTGCTATTATACAGAGACCCTTATGCTTTAGTTTTTGATCACAAATTTAGAGGATTTAAACAAACAGTCATTTGAATTGTTACCAAGCTCTAGTTGACATTAAGGTCAGAAGTTTTTTGCTGCCACCAGCGTATCTATAGCTCGGTCAGTCGGTTGGTCATCAAAGAGTTTTGGCTCTAATTTAGCAAATATGTTGCTTGTGAGTGGTCTCATCTATTTCAAATTTGCGCTTGTTTTTTGCAGGAAAGCATCTTTTTTTTTTTTTTTTTTAAAGGAAACTTCCAGCATTATTTGAGTATTGCTTGTTTTTAAATGTGTCATGCCATTTTTAATGTTAATTGTGATAGTTTATACATCAATGTGAAATGATGATGGATATTTTAATTGCATAATAAGGTTACTTCTTTACCAGAGGTAAAGTTGAACAGTTTTTATTTTATTTATTTATTTCAAAATCTTCACTTTGAAATACAAGTAAGAGTAGGCACAAATTGCAAATATTCTTCAGGTGACGTGACTAAAACGCTGTAAAAACCAACATACACCGAAACTAAACTGTATGTGAGATAAAAACAAAATGAAATGATCCCAGAATCGTTATTTAAGGTAATCAAGACACCAAGGTGCATTTATAACCATAACTTTGTCTATGACACTTCACCAGGCTGTGGCTGTGGGCTCGCTCTGTGACAACGTGGAAGTGGATGCTGAAACTGGTGACCTGTGGTTAGGCTGTCACCCTAATGGATGGAAAGCTGTCCTCTTGGACCCAAAGGACCCGCCTGGATCGGAGGTTTGCCCACTCACTTTTAGTAGAAAGTACATTTGTGAGAAGCCTGACAGCGTTACAGGAACAGACAAAACAATCCGTTTACCTGAACAGCAGATCTGTCTATTCACACACATTCATCGCCTTATCATTTGTCCTTTCTCATGATTATGTTTTCTTCAGGTCATCCAAATCCAAAACATTCATTCTGATCAGCCGGTGGTGACTCAGGTATATGAGGACGACGGCCATGTGATCATAGGCTCCTCTGTAGCAGCTACCTATGGGGGAAAGTTGCTCATTGGCAGTGTGTTCCATAAAGCCCTGTGCTGTGATTTGAAGTAGGCATTTACTCTTTAGCAATTACCTCTTTGCAAAGCTCTCAGCAGACACGGCAATGATGATGTACATGGATGTTACAGCAATCAAATGCTTTACCCTGTTGCACGAGACACGATCTGATTATAGACCCAGAAAAGAGTCCTTGAAGATCCACCAGGAGGAGCTGAGGGAAGATGGATCGATTTGTGATTACCTCATTTTCTGGCAAAAGTTGTCTCGAACAAAGAAGTTAGTGAACTGCCCAGGTACTTGAACGACTGTGAAATAAGTACAAACAAGTAAACGATTAAACTCCAAAGAAATTCAGAAATATTTACTTTTTCTGTGTATCATTAAAGGAATGTTCTTCGCTGGTCATCTGAAAACTTGAAATCCGTACAGATGCATCATATGCAACTGAATGTATTTACATGTTTTAATTTCTATTGTCATGTTAGTTTTATGTATTTGAATGTTAATACAACATTAAAAAGAGTCATGCTGCAACCGTAGTTGGTGTTGTGGTTTAATAAGTGCACAGTTAAAAAAAAAAAAAAAAAAAAAAGTTGTGCAAGACACAAAATGACTGTTTATTAATCTGGCAGATTAAATATGATGTTTTCCCACCCACAAGAAAGTCAGGTGTCTCCAGCTATTACTAATTACTATTTATTTTTACCTTCTCTACTGCACTATACTTTGTGTGAGCAGTACTGTATTCATAACGCACATCAGGCATCCTAGTTGACTTTTTGTTGCATAGTTTTTTTTTGGTTTAACTGATACACTGCTCAAAAAAATAAAGGGAACACTTAAACAACACATCTTAGATCTCATTTAATGAAATACTGCAGTTGTAAATCGTTATTCAATACACAGTAGAGTGCGTTAAGAACAAAACAACATAAAAATGATCAATGTAAAATCAAAATCATCATCCCATGGAGGTCTGGATTCAGAACCATACTCAAAATAAGTGGAAAATCACATTGCAGGCTGCTCCAACGTCAGCGAAAATTCCTCCAGACAAGTCAAAATGACGCTCAGTAGCGTGTGTGGCCTCCACGTGCCTGTATGACCTCCCTACAGCGCCTGGGCATGCTTCTGATGAGGCGGCGGATGTTCTCCTGAGGGATCGCCTCCCAGACTTGGATTAAAGCATCAGTCAACTCCTGGACAGTCTGTGGTGCAACGTGGCGTTGGTGGATGGAACGAGACATGATGTCCCAGATGTGCTCAATTGGATTCAGGTCTGGAGAACAGGCAGGCCAGTCCATAGCATCAATACCTTCATCATGGAGGAACTGGTGACACACTAAAGCCACATGAGGCCTGGCATTGTCATGCATTAAAAGGAAGCCAGGGCCCACTGCACCAGCATATGGTCTCACAATGGGTCTGAGGATCTCATCACGGTACCTAATGGCAGTCAGGGAACCTCTGGCTAGCACATGGAGGGCTGTGCGGCCATCCAAAGAAATGGCTCCCCACACCATTACTGACCCACCACCAAACCGGTCATGCTGGAGGATGTTGCAGGCAGCATAACGTTCTCCACGGCGTCTCCAGACTCTGTCACGTCTGTCACATGTGCTTAGTGTGAACCTGCTCTCATCTGTAAAGAGCACAGGGCACCACTGACAAATCTGCCAATATTGGTGTTCTCTGGCAAATGCCAATCGCCGTGCACGGTGTTGGGCTGTAAGAACAGGCCCCACTAGTGGACGTCGGGTCCTCATACCACCCTCGTGGAGTCTGTTCCTGACAGTTTGAGCGGAAACATGCACATCAGTGGCCCGCTGGAGGTCATTTTGCAGGGCTCTGGCAGTGCTCCTCCTGTTCCTTCTTGCACAGAGGAGGAGGTAGCGGTCCTGCTGCTGGCTTGTTGCCCTCCTACGGCCCCCTCCACGTCTCCTGGTGTACTGGCCTGTCTCCTGGTATGTCCTCCATGCTCTGGACACTGTGCTGACAGACACAGCAAACCTTCTTGCCACAGCTCGCATTGATGTGCCATCTTGGATGAGCTGCACAACCTGGGCAACTTCTGTTGGTTGTAGACATCGCCTCATGCTACCTCCAGGGCTGCGAACACTAACCAAATTCAAAAGTGACCAAGACAATAGCCAGAAATGACGAGAACAGAGTAATGGTTTGTGGTCACCACCTGCTGAACCACTCCTTTATAGGGGCAGTCTTGCTAATTGCCTCTCATTTCCACCTGTTGTCTGTTTCATTCGCACAACAACAGGTGAAATTAATTCACAATTAGTGTTGCTTCCTAACTGGACAGGTTGATTTCACACAAGTGTGATACACTTGGAGTTACATTGTGTTGTTTAAGTGTTCCCTTTATTTTTTTGAGCAGTGTATATAGTGTTAATAATGGTGCTTCATGCATACACACTCTAGCTCCATCTTTGGTGTGGCTATGTAAATTCACTCTGAAAGTCTTGCCGTATTACTGACCTATTTTAAACATGGCTGCCATGAAGAACGCACTGGTTGCTGCTGCTGTTGCTGCCTTTGCAGCTTTCATTGGACACAGATTTCTTAAACTAAAGTAAGTATTTTTTTTTGTTGTAGTAAATCAGAAGAAATATGGAGGTATAATAGAAGTTTAGCTCTGCTTCTCAATGTTGACGGTGGTTGCTTACTCTGACTGGTATGCAATGCAGAAAGGGAATAATTGCTGCTGATGGTTATTAATTATGGTAGAATTGCAGGTTTGGCTTTCCTATGGAAAAGTTTTGTCATTTAATTTTCTCTGCAGGGAAATTACCCTTGCTTCCAGAGAAATTCCTGTGAAACACCTCAACTGTCATTATTTAAAGGATATTGGTAAGACGACTACGTTCATTTCATTGTCAAAGTATTTTGATTTACATTGCCAATTATATTCTGCAATTTTAAACGCATTTCTGTATGTGAGCATACTTCAAGCGTTTGAAGTCCAGTTTACCTAGAGTAGGTGAAGGGTCAGCAGTGTGGTAATGTTAGGTAGAGAACTGAATAATATAACACATTTTGTTTTGTGCAGAATATGGGGCAGAGGATATCACAATACTGAGAGATGGACTGGCCTTTCTAAGCACAGTATGTTATCACAATTCTAGCATTGTTGCATGAATGTTGATGCAGTTCCCTTAAATAATCCTCTACATTATCTTAAATAATGGGTCAATTGTCTTAAATGACCTGTGGTTACCAGTTAGTTGACATCATTTATTAAGTAATGACCTTCTAATGCTAAGTCACAGATCTGCACCAACCTCTTACATGCAGTGTTTCACACTCAGGGGTTGCACTATCCTGGACTTCCTTCATTCACCGATGATCCTGGGAAAATGTACATTTTGGATCTGCTGCACCCGAAGCCAACTCCAGTGGAGCTGCAAATCAAAGGAGAGCTGGACCTAAAGTCTTTCAACCCACATGGCATTAGTGTATACATCAATGAAGCAGGTAAAGCACAAATCAGGTGCAACATCTCAAACATAGAAGAAAAGAAAATATGTGCATGGAAGTACTACACAAATGTCAAATGTTAAATCATTGTTAACATTAAGCATGTAACACCTTTCATTTGTCATCGCAAATTCATATCATATGATTTTAATCAAGTTGACATCACAAATGGTGCAAGAACGGCTTGAAAAGATAGGAAAAGCAAACAAAAAGACCAACTGTTGAGCAATAAAGGCAAAATGTTATAAAATATAATAAGCCAATTAATTACAGAGCATGGAACAGAATGGGAAACTAATAGTTAAAACCACAGATTTCCTTGAAAATACCTGCCAAGGAATGTGTTGACACATGCAACAAACGCCCTGGTTTCAGATAAACAGTGATGCTTTGGTGGTACATAATGTACTAGTGGCGAGCTAACCCAAAACACTTCAGAAAGATTTAATAAAATATTGATGGAGGAGTAATGCATTCATCTATGAAAGGACCCTTGTATATGTTTTATTTTGTGCAAGGTTTTGACCAGAAAATAAGTTAATTGGTTTGACTATCTATC
>CALSCE010008916.1:0-12254 GCA_943593645.1 Bovichtus variegatus
AGATAAGATGTGATTCAGTCAGTGTAACATATTATTAGATACGAGTCATTAGATTATGAACATAAAGAAAGATAATCATGCAAAAGGTTAGGCTACTTAATGTCTCTGCTAGTTTATCTTGATCTTTGGTCTGCATGGTAATAATATAACATTTATTAAGTTTTGACTCATGATTTTGACAGCTGAAATGACAGTTGTCATTAGTAGCCAATCATTTATCAGTTACTAGGTTTTTGTTGGCCAACCCCAGAAGTTAGTATCGATTAGTATTGAAGTTAGTATTGGTTTTTGGATTAAAGCAGAAAATAAATTCTGTGGGAATCACATGTTTATGATACGTCAGCAAGATAATCTTTATAAATGAACACCGCTTTTTGAGGCGTAAATCCAATCTCCAGTAGTAAAAGGCTAACGTTAGGCTATAAACTAAATAAACTTTGTGAGTAGAACACAAAGTTAAAATCTCTTAAACTTGTTATAACCGTCAACCTTATTTTAGGCATTTAACCAAAAACCCATAAAGAAACTTTGACTTTGAGACGAGGGAGCAGTTGAGCTACAATGCTAACTCATTCCTGCAGAACTGTAATAAGTTAATGCTTCACTGGCGATGTTTTAAGATGAATATTGTGCTAAAACACTGACTTGAGTGCAAACTTCCCTAAATCCAAGGCCGCTAACATTAGCTGACACTATGCTAACGTAGCATCCAGGAATGGCTTCCCAAAATACTACAAAGGTGAAAATGCGAGTCATGAATATATGTTAATATATTGTTTTTTTACGCAACCTGTAACCCAGCAAAATAAAATATTATTAACTGCCTTGGAATATTCTAAATATTCTTGGTTATTCTACTGTAGGTAACGTGAGTAAGCTAGTGAGCGAGACGTGCTAACACTTGCACATTGTGCAAACAAACGCACTGTTCCTTCCATTTCCTGCATGTTTGCTCGTGCAGTTTTGGTTTTTAGAAAGGGTAAAGAACACTCTTTATATATAAATGTTTGTGTTTACTACAGCCCCGTGCCCACAGCGTCAACATGCAGACTCTCTGCATCTACATGTTATGAATTTCTGTTTGTGGGAAGAGATTTAGCACACGGACACCTGTGAATTCAGCTTTTTTTTGTTTCGTTTTTTTAAATTAATGAATTGTTTTTTCTGCCTTTCCTTCTACAAACCACTTAAAGATTCAAGGTTTAATCTCACGGCTAACTATGGTGGGTTCAACACGACCTTTTATCGACATAGAGGCTGCCAGAGCAGCGTGTGTGAGGGAGTGGACGAGCTAAAGACCTTGATCGTGAGTACAGTTCACGTCCGCCTCAGACTCATGATGTACTTGCTTTTATATAGGTACGCACAGCAGCGCCGCCAGATGGGAAATGTCAAACTATCGCACCAGAGGCTTGAAATTATCCTATTTTGATGGAAATGATTGTCCACAAGTAATAACCACAAGAACAAATAGGTCAATGTGGAATTATACACAACACGTATTTAAATGACTTTACAAATCTGGCCATATCGGGGTTTTATTCCTTCTCTTGTTTAAGTTTTTAAAGCGAGGAGCTATGATGCATGGAATAACCCACACGACGCATGATTGGCTGGAAAGCGGTCACGTGAGAAGAGAAGAGATCCATATTTTGCTATCAGGAAATGTATTAAAATGAGACAACACAGACTAAAACACAAAAACTACCAATTGTAAGCGTCACAAAATGGTCAAATTATCATACTTTATGGCACTTTTTGGCATTACACCAGGCAACACTGACGCATAGACTTGTCTGTGTTAGTAATGTGTCCATTAAGGATTAAAAGCTATATCTACCAGGGGGCAGATCAGAGAAGCATTATGCTGATTTGGCAAAACGTAACCAGCTAAACTGGGTCCAAAGGGTTAGTAGTGTTTAAACTCAACTGTTGTTTCAACTTCGTCTCTCACGTCGTTGCATCTACACATAAAGTTGATTTGCGAACACACGAGGTAGCTATCAAATGTAGTTCAAAGCAAGTACATGACTTAGCCAAATTAGCTGTGGACACAAATGTGAAACAAACCCTGGCACTGACAGACAGACAGACAGACAGACAGACAGACAGATCTCAGCCTTTATCTGTGTTCTCTCTGCAGACTTCAGGCAGCCTGGGCTGTGCCGTGCTCGGGCCAACCTGCACCTACGCTACTTTCCAAATAGTTGAGTAAGTGCATTTTTTTCCAAGGTCACGTCCACAATAGTGCAGATACACATATCAAACATATTGAAACAGGGTTTGCATGTTGGATCTTCTCCTAAACGCGCTTCCTAACATTTCTTTTGCAGGATGCGTCTGTAGCTGCACGTCTCTACGACCCACCTGATCATTTTCTTTGTGACTCTCTCTCCTCTTTTCTCTCTCTGTCAGTGTGGAAAAAGGTCTGAAGCTAGATATGCCCATCATCTCGGCGGGAAGCTTCGGCCTCTCCTGCGACAACACGCGCAACCTGCAGCGCCTCCTGCCGCCGGCACGCAAGATCTCAGACTTTTTCATCAACTTCTGGGAAGACAGCAACAAGATCAAAGATGGCTGGGAGACGGCCTATGTTTACAAGAAGCAGAGCAACACGGAGGA
Organism: Bovichtus variegatus; assembly: GCA_943593645.1. NCBI lineage: Eukaryota > Metazoa > Chordata > Actinopteri > Perciformes > Bovichtidae > Bovichtus > Bovichtus variegatus. The sequence continues at coordinate 2,623 of CALSCE010008916.1, forward strand.
TTGCTTTTGGTGAGTCACCAAACAGGGACCCCTTTTCTATAACTAAGTAAACTGACGACCCCTGAGTAAGTGACATATTTAGTGGATATTTCATATTATATTCAGTGCATAACAATAACAGTGCAGAACAACTGATGAACTGTACAATTAACCCAAACAGTGAATGCAATAACTGTGATTTGGATCAATGTTTGAGTGGTTCCTTCCTGCGAATATTGCATCAGTTTTCCTGTTATTTTATAGGAAATTCTTATACAAATCTCTTCCTTTATTATGTATTTATTTTTATTTTAAAAGCCATACATATTTACATACAAATGCTTCTCTTTTTTTCTTTTTTTTTGACAAATTCAGTGCTTTCTTCTCCCTGATGCTTGTCCATTGTTCTATTATCTCTTTGGTTGTTTTAACCGCAAAGTACAAGGTTGTTTAGTCGAGCGGAAAGACTCTGAATATATCAACAGAAGTTCATGTCTTAAATAACGATCCAAACTTTAAAAATAGGAATTTCATTTAGTTTCTTTACAGAAATGAGTGAAATCCTGATCTATAGGCCAACTGTATATTTAAAAAAAGAAAGTTATCTTACACCCACGATCCCCAATGGAGGTCTGTAAAACAGTTGTTGTTTCCTTTTCAACTTGGAGGATGTTCCCTGCAGGTATATAAATGCACTCGATGCAGACTCGAGCAAGTTTTCCCAAAGAATTCAGAGAACGGTGCTGCGCAAACCAGAGGAACTGAAAAAAGTTCTGACAGCACCCAACAGGACGAGCAACCGTGAGTGACACGCACATGGAAGTGTGTTTAATTATTGCACATTCATTGTATTCACGGCTGTATTTGTGCTGCTCACAGTATTTAAATGTTTTTATTGTAGTAAAATAAATTCCAGCATCAATGGCCAATATAATGGAGATAAAATGGATAAACTACAGGTCACACTGACAAAAGATTTCACAGGGACCGTGAAGAAATAATGACATTTACATACATTTTGTATTGAGGTGAAGCAGAAAGCTCAGAGATGGGAAACTCAAAACCTGGAGAAACAAACGTAAACGTTTAATAGTAGAGGGAAAGAACAACCCTGTCTCCTAAAAATACGTTTCTATACAACGGAAATGTATTCTCAATTACGCTTCGGGGGAAACTTATTTCTCTCTGATTTTAGTCGCAGTTTTAAACTTTGTTGATTTAAACAAAACTGGGTTAAAATAAGTACGTTTTTTTAATGTAACTTACAGAAGTACAGAAGTTAAAATGAGTCTTTCTGCTTCACACGGGACACAAACAGCAGTCTCAGCGTGTTTTCTTTTTACACTGACGATTTGTGAAGCGTCACAAACGTAATCTGAGAGAAAACACATTTCTCTTGAGACGTAATTGACGCTGTAGTTTCACTGAAGGGCGACGTAATATTTAGGGGACCAGGTTGCACAGAATACCTCACTGACCCTGGTTTACTCTAAAAACACTTGTAGTTTGGACTTTCAGAGGTTGATAATGACACGTTTCACACTTTGAAGCATATACAGTGCAGCCCCGGAGACGTATGGAAGAATACTGTGGAAATATTAACTTGTGCACATACCGTCGCTTTTTGTTTCACGTTAATGCAGCTATAAAAAAAAGCACATTTTGGATTTGGTATAAAATATAAGTTTCAAGGTTAAAGTGTAAATTTCCAAACATTCATCCGTTGTTGTTAATAGAGTTTCTCTGTTTGCAGTGTTCATCATGTGTGGATCACCAGTGGATGTAGAGGAGATGAAAAGCTTCTCCAATGCAGACAGCAGCGAGATTCTCTTCATCCTTATTGATCTTTACAAGTCAGTCGTCTTTATTTCATTTCATCTCTTTTTCCACCTCTAACTTTGCAGTGTCTCTCGTTTTTTTTCTGATCTTGGTACTTATTATACTGTATTTATATTTAATAGTTATATAATAACTATAATAGTTAGAAAGTGAGCAGAGAAGCAAAGACAAAAGTGCTAAAAGTAATAAATGGGTGAAATTATTAGCTTAAAGTTGGGGTGTCGCAATATAGCGGTACTGACCATAACCATGATATTTAAAAGAAAATTAACTATTGATATTATGTTAATAATACTAATTATTAATTATGTTATTAATAATCTTGCGCCTCTTAAATAATTTTCAGACTTTCTCAAAAAGGAGACAAAACGCACAAAACAAAAGTTAAAGATGAATTTGACTGGCAGCATAATTTATTTAAAGAAAATTAAAAAATGTTCTATATATATATATATATATATCGCAATAATACATTTATTGTGAATTCTTTTGGCCACAATAATCGTGTGGTGTAAACCTGATATCGTGACAGCCTCATTAGCTAAAAGCAATGATAAATAATACTTTATTTAACTTATAAGTTTAAATAAAGTGATAAATGCTTAAAACGTCCAGCTGCTGCAAGTCCGAGCGGCAGCAATACAGATGCAAACTGACCTAAACATTGACATTTAAATTGTATTATTGTAATATCCACTATTATATCCACTATTTTGTCATTAATAGTTAAATAATGTCAATTCAAACCCATTTGTTTGGCGTTGATGAAGGGTAAAGTCTGATGAAAAGGGTTGGGAACCACTAGCATACACTATATTTTTAAATGAGTTTATACTTCATAATTTTCATTGACAATCCCATTTATATTAATGCATAGCCTCCACTCATTTTTACTTTATCTCTTTGAGTTATGCTCCAATAAAATGCACAACATTAAAATATCCTCCTCTCCGCAGTGATCAATATTACACCAACTCATCGTCACTGTCGTCCATGAGGAACGTGTTGGTGCTGACGATGCCCAACACCAGAAACTACGTTATCAACACAGACCTGAAAGACAACAACACGGTGAGGACGCTACAAATCACTCGTACTAACTGAAGGAATAGTTTGACATTTTGGGAAATATACTTTCATTGCTTTCTTGCTGAGAGTTAGATGCAGCCAAGAGACAGTTAGCTTAGCTTAGCATTAAGGCTGGACGCAGTGGGAAACTGATTTTCTTTTCTTTTTTTAAATATTTCTACCAGCACCTTTACTGCTCTCTGATTGACACGTTATATCTTGTTGGGTTAATACTTACAACAACAACAAAAACAAAACGTGTAAAAGGTGTAAAAACAAAGGTTTTGCAGGAGTTGTGTGAGGGAACTGCTGCAGGACGTCCTGGAGTCAGTTGCATTTCATTAAAACTCAAATAAGCATGTTTCTCAAAATGTCAAAACTACTGCTTTACAGATTATTGGACTTTGGCTCTAAAATATCTGCTGTATGTGCATCTTTACACGAGAGCTGGCTAGTTAAAGGGCCAGTTCTCCAAAATTACGACAAAAAATATTTTCTCACTTGCAAAAAATAAATTAAAAAAATTCTTGTAAATTTGTGACTTTATAATCTCAGAGAATATCCAAGTTTTTATTCTCTGAATATTATTCCCCTGACTCTGTTATTTATAAAAAAAATTCCAATGGCCCGTGCAGGCGTTCGCAGTAACTTCCATGTAGAAAGTTTTGGTTTTACTTTCCGAGGTAACTGTCTCCTCTGCATTCACCACAATACAATAGTGGTGAATTAAATATCATTGGTGTCGCTCACAGCACTGAAATATTACATTTTAAATCCCATTCCAGCATCAATTGATGTTCCTCTAATTAATCTGGTTTTTATACGAATATATCCGGCAATCAATTAGTTTCTTTCTCCCTGCAGATGAACGACTACATGGCTGCATACCATGACTCGGTGCTGCTGATCGGCCGGGTGATGCGGGAAATTGAGGAAAAGAATCAGTCGGAGTTTCAGCAGACAGAGTTTGTCAATGTGAAAAACTTCAGAAACATCATTTTCAACGGTAAGAAAGGAGGAAGAGTTAAAGATTCAAAGATTCAGAGATTCAAAGGCTTTTATAAGGTCATATGCAGCCACAGCGTAGTTAAATTACAGTATACCTAAGACATAAACAGAACATAATGGTGCAATAATAAAATGCAGGAATAAGTCAAATATATACATATAGAGTAGAATAAGTTAGTGGGATGAAGGGAGAGAAGAAACAAAGAAGGAAAAGAGGAAAAAAGAGGAAAAGAGAAGCGATAACTCAAAAAGCATTGAGCACCAGAAAGTAGACAAAGCTGCATAAATGATTCTATAAATACTAATCCATCATAATCTCACTTTGTGTAACACTTAGGTTTCAATCACCTGCTCAACACGTGTCATTCCCATCATCACAGCACATGTAATGCTAACATGCTAACACGCTAACACACTAAACAAACAGGAAAACGTTATACACATCAGCATATTAGCATTCTGGTGTTAGCATTTAGCTCAAAGCAAGATGCCTAAGTGGGCGTGGTCTAACGTATTTATATTTTTATTCAGCTTACATTACATATTTACACAGCTAACAAACATGTTTATATCTTTATCTTGCGAGAGTTTGTTGCTGAGACAGACAATACAGCCAAACTGGTCCAGAACAAAGTACATTTTCTCCTGATTTCTCCGTCTTAGTGGCAGAATGTTCGGAAGATAAGTTGCTTGTGAGAAATGGGTCCAATCTTTACTTTTGGTGACGAAACGGGGCGAAGGAATTGGTCATAATCTGTGTTCACGTTCACTCGTGTCACTGGAGCTGCTCTGCCGTTAGTCTCGTAAAGAGAGCTGTTAAAAAAGCTGCGAACACATGGAGTCTTAAAATACTGGATCATCTCATAAACTACTGACAAGGTTCAAAGTTATAATTGTAAAAGTCCGCTGCGCTAAAACCACAAAACCTCCAGAGAAAGTACTCGTGACATGACCCTGAACGCAGCGTTGAGATGTGTGAGGCCCAACAGACGGACGCTGCTCTCACTTATTTGTATTTTTCACTGACAAAATGAAGTGATAAGGTGTCACAGCTGCAGGCAGCAGCTGTGTGTGAGTGTGTGATGGACTGACACACTCAAGGAGAAGCTGTTACTTCTATCAGGATCTTTTCTTTCACTAATGACAGTAAAAAAATGTTAATTTCCTGCTATTTTATACTTCTACTCCCCTACAACTCAGAGGCTGTACTTTTTACTTCAGTATATATATTTACCTGACAGCTTTAGTTACTTTCACAAGAGTCAGATTAAAAATACAAAATATAAATCGACAAATAATATATCATCATAGGCTAAGATAAACTTCCTTTGGGGAAATTCACAAGCTACCAGGCAGTATATAAAGTAAAAAAAAAAAAAGTTCCTCCTTTACCAGCTGCAACATTAAAGTAATGAACACATTAATGCATCAATAATCATAAAACAATAACATAATATATATATTATTCTAAAATGGGCCGAGTGCAGAATGAGTACTTCTGCTTTTAGTGTATTTGCTAATACTTTTATACTTTTTCTTAAGTAAAAAATGTGCCTCCTTCTTCCACCACTGAGAGACGGTGCACTAGTTTGCAGTAGTCCCAACGGTGAACTGAAAGCAAACACCTGAGGCTGAACAATGTGCCATATGTTAGTCTGTAAAGATGTTTTTATGATTCTGCTCAGGAAGTGCTGGAACCTACAAGCTGGACAAGCACGGAGATAGAGACGTGAATCTCTCAGTCATTTACACCAGTAATGACAACAAGGTGCTTTGTTCTCCTCTGCTAATTATTGTGACTATAATTAGAAACACAGGTTTCTTTTTTACTTTTAGAAAATATGTTTAAAAATAAACCCCTGTTGTGCTGAATCTTTTTGTCGTATGCTTAAATGTTTAAATTTCTCCTCTCGTGGGATCCTCAGTACCGAATTTTATACACATTCGACACTGAGCACAATGAAACCAAATTGGTGGACACGGACCCTTCCTTCGTCTGGGGGAAAAAACTTCCTAATTCCATACCAGAACAAGGTACACACACACACACACACACACACACACACGCACACACTACATTGACTTCCATTTATTTTCTGGAGACTTACTCTTACCTGTATCTTAATCTTATCCTTAAATTATTAGATTTACGTTGTGGGGACTCGCATTTTGTCCCCAAAAAGAAGGTAAAACATTGTGACGGTAAACAGATTTATGTCCCCACAACACACACACACCATTGTTTTTCCATTACTTTAGAGGACACACACATATACACACACACACACACACACACACACACACACACACACACACCAGCCTGATTGTGTTAGCTGGCCGTCACAACCTATAATCATAAACCGTCTTTCTACGCACATTCACACCCGTGCACACGTATGAACAGACACACCGGCAGTTTATTGCTGTCAATAAGATGATCTGAGAATGAACTCAGATGTGTTATAAAGAAACTTTGTATCCCTATTTAAAGGTTCTACTGTTTTTGTGCTTACTCCTTTAGGCCTGGCATTTCATGACATTATCGTCATTGTGTTGGCTGTTACAGTGGTGGTGGTGGCCACCATCGCCTTCATTTTCTACAGGTGAGCGCTCAGCCAGCTTCAATGCATGAAACCTTTAATCAAGGACATCAGCTATGACGGTGCACCCACAGTATACAAAGTATACACAATTAATTGTTACTACATTGTTACTATGTTGTTACTACGTTGTTATTACGTTGTTATTACGTTGTTAACGTTGTTACTACGTTGTTACTACGTTGTTATTACGTTGTTATTACGTTGTTACTACGTTGTTACTACGTTGTCACTACGTTGTCACTACGTTGTTATTACGTTGTTATTACGTTGTTAACGTTGTTACTACGTTGTTACTACGTTGTTACTACACTACGTTGTTACTACGTTGTTACTACGTTGTTATTACGTTGTTACTACGTTGTTGCTACGTTGTTACTACGTTGTTACTACACTACGTTGTTACTACGTTGTTACTGCATTGTTACTACGTTGTTACTATGTTGTTAAAACGTTGTTACTACGTTGTTACTACGTTGTTACTACACTACGTTATTACTACGTTGTTACTACGTTGTTACTGCGTTGTTACCACGTTGTTACCACGTTGTTAAAACGTTGTTACCACGTTGTTACTACGTTGTTACTGCGTTGTTACTGCATTGTTACTACGTTGTTACTGCGTTGTTACTACGTTGTTACTGCATTGTTACTACGTTGTTACTACGTTGTTGCTACGTTGTTACTACGTTGTTACTACACTACGTTATTACTACGTTACTACATTGTTACTGCATTGTTACTGCGTTGTTACTACGTTGTTACCGCGTTGTTACTACGTTGTTACCACGTTGTTACTACGTTGTTGCTACGTTGTTACTGCGTTGTTACTACGTTGTTACCACGTTGTTAAAACGTTGTTGCTACGTTGTTGCTACGTTGTTGCTACGTTGTTACTACGTTGTTAAAACATTGTTACTACGTTGTTACTACGTTGTTACCACGTTGTTAAAACGTTGTTATTACGTTGTTGCTACGTTGTTACTACGTTGTTAAAACGTTGTTTCTACGTTGTTACTACGTTGTTACTACGTTGTTACCACGTTGTTACCACGTTGTTAAAACGTTGTTACTACGTTGTTGCTACGTTGTTGCTACGTTGTTACTACGTTGTTACCACGTTGCATTTCGTATTTCTTGATGGTATTTTGTTCCTGCGCAGACAGAACAGGAGAGACCGCCTGGTCAGGAAGCGCTGGTCCCACATCGCCTCTGATCTCATCACACTGGTGGAGAACAACGAACTCAATGTCGTCTCTCTTAAAGTAAATGAAATGTAAACCTCTTGGTCAGCGTTCTGGAAACGTTTCCACGGCTCTCACCACTTTTCTAACCATTTCCTCTTTAAAGTGCTCAACCTTGTTTTTGAACATGAACGTGTTACTCAAACTTTTTTTAAATGATGTACTACATTTGAATATTTTTTTCAGCCAAGTACCCCCTGACCAGCACAAAATATTTTTGCATTTATAAAGAAGACACTTAAATGCTACATTTCAAATTCCTGAAAAAATATGCTTCTTTTTAAATTATTTTTCTGTATTTGCAGCCGTATTCCTGCTACGTTTGAACCATAATTCCGTTTTCCGCTTCCCGGTCACACGGAACAAACTAAATCGTGATTGCGTTTGTTGCGGTAGTAATGAGAATATTTAATATAAATTGTGGTTTATCAAGCTTACATTTACATTTTGTTATTGCACTTAATATAGTATAATTATTTTAGGAACTATGCATAACTGATATTTTTTTAATTAACATTTTTTTTTACACCTGAGGGTTCTAGTGCCCCTCTTTGAGAAACACTTGACAAAAAAATAAAAAAATTTTACATTACATTTTTTAAATAACATGTCTTCTTTCAGACTAGAGTAAACAAAACATCCAAAATACACATTCAGGAGTTTATTTAATAACTTTGTGTATTTGCATCTGCAGATTTCTCCTAAATTCACAAAGTTACATCACATAAAGCTTCATTTTCATATTTAAACATAACATTTCAGAACACTTGTAATATAATAAATAATTGTGTTAATGTGAGTAATGAACTGGGGAAGTTTCATGTTTATCTATTAGTTACATTTTTGACCCTATTCACCTGTAGTGTGTACAAAATGTATGAATTTTACAATCATATCTTTAAAGCAGCTTTTCTCTAAAGGAGCTTTTTCTCAGACTCTGAGGCAGAAATCTCCACTTCAGTAGCTCTTACATACACCAAACTTTACACTTTCATTCCTCTCTATATTCTGAAGCTTTGTACAGAGGGGTGTGTTCACATCTCACTCAGAGCCTCATTTATATCATATTTTATTCAGAAAACATGGCGAAGAATTTGTCTTTTTGATGTATGGAGTGACACAAAGAGATATCCGACATTCCCTCTGTACAAACCTTTGACTCTAATATGTCATATTCATTTTCATAATAATTTTCTTCAGGTAAGTAATCAACAGGGGAAGTTTAATTGTGATATCTATTAGTAAAAGTGTTGTAAAACATGTAAACATGTCCTCCATCTGCCGCCATCAGATTGATGACGAGAGGAAAAACATGAAATTCAAGATCCGCCGTGCGCACTACGATAAGAAGGTGAACACTTTCTAACTAAAGAAGCTTTTTCACGACAGCGGACGTGTAGATTTGATTGCTGGTGTCGCTGACGCTGCTGAAATGTTTGCAGATCGTGATTCTGAAGGAGCTGGAGCACTCAGATGGGAACTTTAACGAAACCCAGATGTTTGAACTCAATGCCGTAAGACACACAAACGCACCGCAGGAACATTTGTTAATGTTTGTCCAAGCTGAAAAGACTGTTTCTTCTTTTCTCTGCAGCTCATGCAAATCGATTATTGCAACCTCACAAAGTTTTATGGCACGGTGAAGTTTGATCAGGGTGTGTTCGGAGTGTTTGAGTACGGAGAGAGGGGCTCGCTCAGGGTACGTATGCAAAGTCAATTCCATAATATCAGAAGCTGAGGACAGAACAATTTAAGACAGTAAAATAAAAATAAAAAACAGAATGAAAACTTATTTGTAATAAGAAAACAATCCTGTAAGTCCTTATAATGACAAACTTTCTCAAAATAATGACCTAGTATCTCAGAATAATGATTTAATATCTCAAAATAATGA
>CALSCE010008924.1:3488-20036 GCA_943593645.1 Bovichtus variegatus
TCCAGTATCCCCTCCTGTAGCTGTCCTCTCTCAGTTGTTTCCCCTGTTTCCTGGTTTGTCTCAGGTGAGTCAGGTGACAGGAGGCGGAGCTTCAACTTTCCAGTTTATTATTATCGACGGTCGTTACAGGAGTCACGTTTCTTCGTGTTGTAAGCACCATGAAAAGGTTTGTTTGGGAACTTGATGTTATTGCAGGCCCAGTTTAACTCTGAACTCTACCAACAAGTGATTCTTTACTATTCTTATGTGCACTGCAGTTACATCTGTTGAAGAGAAAACTGTATTTACTGCATGTGGGCTGAAATCAATTGACAAGAAGTTGTTAGACCCTCGTAGGATCTTTGTTTTTTAGTCACACCCAGGGTCTTCGGCTCATGTTCAACCATTCTAAAAGCAGTTATAAACCCGTAAAATCCCATTAATCATGGTTTGTTCTTCATTACTAACTACGTTACTAACAATTCAATCAATATTTATTTAATTTTGTGTCTTTCAGGCAGACAATAGAAGGGATTTTGTGGCTACCACCCATGTACCATTGATAAAGAGCTACTCAAGTTTATTTATGTATGTATTCATTTAGAAATACATACATAACATACATATTTTGTCCCAGGTTGTATGAAGTGAAACAATGGTCACAGGTGATGTTGTGACCCCTGAGACCCTGCACCATGTCGAGCACGACCCTCCTGCCCTGGTTCCTTGATTGGTGGCAGCTTGTCTCCTGTTCGTGTTACACGATTATCAAATCGGATTGTTCTGGACAACATTTTGAATTATTTAGAGACATAGTTGCATGAAAAATGGACCTGCCTGTCTCTGCATCCCACAGGCTCTGTGTTGCTTCATCCTTTGACCTATGACGCCAGTATGAGAAGATATAAAATATGCTTCTAAGTGTGTTTCATCTATCTCCTTCCAGTTCTCCCCAAAGACTAGACTCCCTTCTAGATTAGTCATTTCTACAATGATCTTCTGGATTGATTTGGGGATGAGCAGCTCAAAAGCAGATTTGATGTCTGTGATTCGAGTCACAGCGATCCTGGTGGGCCTGCACCATCTTCATTATATGTCCTGCATTCAGTCTTCTTTGAGCTTTATAAATAGCAAAAAAGTAGCGCAAAACCGACCTAAAGTACACACTGTGTGTGTGTGTGTGTGTGTGTGTGTGTGTGTGTGTGTGTGTGGTCTCTTCACACATCAGGGTGTGTAAACCAAAAGGCTCAATCTGAGACACTCATGTCCTCCCGTCAGTTTCAGAACCAAGAAATCCTCCTTTTACTGCAGAAGAGGAATTTAAGGTGTGTGTGTGTTTATATTTCTACTAAAGTAATTAAAATGATGTGAACACATTCATGCATCAATAATCATAATCCAGTCATTTAATACATGTGATTCATTACGCATAACGAGTACTTTCACTTCTGGTGCCTTCAGTATATTTGGATGCTGATTTAAGTTTTTGAATGCAGTACTTTTACTTCCAGCGTAATGTGCAGTTTCCTCCACTAGACGTCAGTCTTTACCTTCTGTAAATGACTTGATATCCAGTGACTTTTTCTTTTCTCTTCCACCTTCCTGCTTATCTGAGTGTCTGGAAATAACATAATACAAAATAATGATAATGTAACAAATCTGTGCACTAAAATCAGTCATTTGAAAAAAAACACCTTTTTAGATTAAATGGCTTGAGCTGTAATGGGGATGCACAAATAATAATAAATAAAATGACGCTTTAATTTCGTGCACGGGATGCGAGCGGTTGCAGGTTCAGCACGTCTGCAGGTTAACATCCGTCTTTCATGGGACTCCAGACCATAATACTGTGTCCAGCGCAGCTCGCATAACCGCTCATTGCAGCTCACGCACGCAAAATAGGAGACGAGTTAAAGGTACAAATGGCAAACGTAGGCAGTTAAAAGTAGATTAGTGGCCCATAATATTAACTCATTTGTGTTGCACATCTAAGACAATTCAGAGTTCATGATTCTTCATTTTTATACAATTTCAAGGATTGTAAACCACATAATGAATGAAGTCTGCAAAGCATATACTAACTTTGAGTGGACATATAATATATATGGGGGGTGTGCATATATATATATATATATATATATATATGTGTGTGTAATATTATTAAATATAATATGTTATGCAACAGGAGGAACTTGACGCTTGTATCTACATAGAAACAAAAATGTGCAGAATCTGCATCTCAGTGCGGACTACTGCACGTGGTATTAGCAGTATAATATTATTAATAATCATTTATTTGTTCAGCACTTCTCTTCTAAAAAAACAGAAACCATGAAAGAACCTCCACTGAGCATTAAAACATGAAAATAAAAGTGTAATAATATTAGCACAGGCAGACGGAGACGGGCTGCTGTGTGTCTGCAGGCCGTTAGCAGCGTTGTAGGATCTGTGCGAGTGTCGGGGGTTAAATGTCCCCTCAGATGGTTAAAGTGGGGTTGTGACCCCCACCCTAACCCCCCAGCTGGAAGTCTGCAGGCTCCACGATTTTCTGTCTTTTCACCGTCTGCGTTAATGGCAGTTTGGTCTGAATTATTAATAAAAAACAGCTGGTAAAATAAACAATTTTGTTGCATTTTATAGTCACAATTTCTACGCGGCGATACAGACTCCGAGAGGCAGGAAGTTTTTCATTTCGGTGCCTTGTGAAGTGCTTGTTCCAGCTCACTTTGTGCGGCACGGAGCGGAATATAAACGTGTGGAGAGCAGGAAACTGGACTCTCTGGATTAATCTCTGCAGCAGACGCTGCATTGAAATCGAGAGAGAAAGTTCCTGTTTGAGGTGTTTAAAGTTAAAATCAAGACAGTAGAAAAGGATTATATCTTTATTTTAATGTTAAGTTTCATCAGTTCATCGTGTTTCTACTAAAGTCATGAAAATACTCTATATTTTACATGTTTGAGGAAACATCTGCAGTTCTTCAGCTGAAGGAAGTTTATATAAAAGCAAACAAAGCAGATGTTTTGCGTCAGATTTACCATCATAATGTATTTTTATTCTCAGCGCCGTGGTTAAAGCCTGTTCTCAGTTTCTCTTTGTTTTACAGAAATTGATTTTAGAAAACAAGTTTATAAAAGAATAATCTTTTACAGAGAAAGTCCTGCGTCAAAATAAGCTCAAAGTACCAAAAGTAAAAGTCCTGATTGTGCAGAATAATATATTTTATATTATTGATGCATTAATGTGTTGCAGCTGGTGGAGGTGAGCGACTGTAATATAGCGCAGGGTCATTTACTCCAGCTATCAATAACGTCTCATCTACGCCTCTAATAATCTGAATTTACGTGTCGTATCATTAATCTGAATCTGTAACGTCATTAAATAAAAGTAGTGCAGTAAAAATACAATATTTCCCTCTGAGATGAAGTGTAAAGTAGCAGAAAAAGGAAATACTCAAGTAAAGTACAAGTACATCAAATATGTACTTAATTACCACCTGCTTTAAAATGATCTCCACTCAAGGGTCTCTTACTCAAAGTCACTTTTCTAATCTTGAGTCCTAAACATTTTAAAATAAGAGAAAATCCACCAACTGCACAAATTAACGTTTGTGACAAAGTTACTCTGAGCTTTCAGCCACATTACATGGTCTTCATCGTCTGTATGGGGGGTTATCACTGCTGTCTGATGAAGACCATGAGACGATCATTGGTGGATTTTCCCACTTGATTTATTGTTTTTCCGACTACACTTAATGCAGCCTCTATAATAACAATAATCTGCAGATATTTTGATATTAATTCACCTGTAAATGTCGTCATTTTGCTTATTTAAAAATGTTTTATATTTATAGACTCATAACTCTCTTACTTTCTTGTTTTTTTTTAGTTTGCCGTGTTTTACATTATTGTTCTGATTGTTTGCGAGCCAAAAAAAATACAAAATTACAAACATAATTCTTCGTTTGTCTGAAGAGGCGCAGTACCGCCCGTGTCCACTGTGAGGCGCCGTGTGCCTGCACACTGCAGAACAAAGTGCCAGCTGTGCCTCATGACAGATTCTGCTGTTTATTGTGAGAGAAGAAGAATTAATAAAGTCATTAAGCTAAAGTAGAAGATCTCTTTAAAAAGCAGACAAATCTAAATTCAACTTTCCTCCATTCCTGAGAGGTTTCTGGGAAACTAAAGAAACATTCAGTGTTTTTACAGTATTTATTTATTTGTGTTTTAATGCATGCATAGATCATTTCAACGTGTTTCTGTAGATCCTGGCTGTGCGTCGCTCCGGAGGGTCTGAGGCTCCAGGAGGTGCGAGGGGCTTTCTCGCGTTTGGAGAAGGTTATGGGCGTCGTGAGGGAGCGCACGGTAATACTAAAGACGTCCAGGGGATCTGAACCACGTGCAGCGAGCTCTCGGAGGCAGAGAAAGGAGCGCCGTAACGCTTACACCACCGTGTTTCACCTCACAGACGCATCACCTGCACGAAACGCACGCCAGCGCCGCGCCTGCTGCCGCGCCTGATGAAGCGCAGCTCTGAATTTCAGCCCCTTTGTCTTGTAAAACAAACAATTCTGCACGTAAAGCAAACATTTAGTAAAACATTCAACCTGCAAGTTGCTCTTTAAGGGATCCCACAAGGTGGAGGTTTCAGGAAAGGTTCTTTAAGGGGTTCCAGGGGATCTGGAGGATATTTAAGGGGTTCCAGGGGATCTGGAAGAAGCTCTCTGTGGCGTCTGGGTTCTTAAATGAGACTTTAAATGATGTTCCAGGAGATTTTAAAGGATTTTTAAGGGAGGTTCTGATCATTTTAAGGGGATCTAAGGGTTCTCAAGGGTTCTCCACAGGCTTTAAGGAAACTCCAGGACTTCTTAAGGGATTTCAAGGCCTTTCACAAGGAGGCTCCAGGAGTACTTGAGGCAGTTCCAGGTGTTTTAAGGCCGTTTTTGATGGGATCTGGAGGAGGCTTATCTTATCTCTTATTACAGGGCCTTGAGTGGGTTTAAGGGGTTCTTAAGGGGTTTCAAGGATTAATAGATGTCAGGTTCCAGGTGTCAAAGCTGCTGTAACATCACCCTGGTTTATTTTTATTGTCACTAAAATAAAAAGGACCGATTTAGATTGGATCACCAAAATAAAATAAACTCTTTTTAGCTTCATGATGCATCAGATTTCCAAATGTTTATTATCCACGTTAAATAAACAAACAACTCGAGAAGAAAACACAAGACAACGACTTCCTGTGTGAAAAAGTGCTCAAAGTTTAGGATTTAAATAATATTTCTAAACGTTACGCAGACTATTTGTGGAGTTTCTGCTGCAGCACAACTTCTAGAGTACGCTGGACATGAAAACCTGAACCTGTGTTTATTAAATCATATTCAGGATAATAATTGCAGCCTGTTGCCGTCTGGTTTCTAATCTTCCTCCTCCTCCTCTTCCTCGCCAACATGTTTGCAGCGTCTCATTGACTTTTTCTCTCCCCGCGCACACAGAAATATTTTTCCAGGCTTTCCAGACGTTTCTGCGTCCCTGGAGGAAGACAGCGGGCTAAAGGAGGATAAATATTTAATCAGGCTGCTCTGGAGTTTGTGCTTAATTAGAGGAATTCTGCTCCTGCCACGAAAATGAACAAAAAATGACTGCTGGAGATGTCAAACCCCCAAAAACACATCAAGAGGGACGATCACAGCCACAGATACTGCTGTTATTATTAGTATTATTCTTATGATTAGTTGTGTTATTGATCGACGCTGCGAGGCCTTTTCTCTTTAATCTAAATTAAAGTTACTTTATAGCAGAGTGGAATAAAACACGGTTTATTAGCAGCTTCCCCTCCTGGTGTGTGTGTGTGAGTGTGTGTGTGTGAGAGAGAGAGAGTGAGTGTGTGAGAGAGAGTGTGAGTGTGTGTGTGTGTGTGAAAGAGAGAGTGTGTGTGAGAAAGAGAGAGAGAGTGTGTGTGTGAAAGAGAGTGTGTGAGAGAGAAAGAGTGTGTGTGAGAGAGAGAGAGTGGGAGTGTGTGTGAGTGTGTGAGAGAGTGAGAGTGTGTGTGAGAGAGTGAGAGTGTGTGTGTGAGAGAGTGTGAGAGAGTGAGAGTGTGTGTGTGAGAGAGAGAGAGTGAGTGTGTGTGTGAGTGAGTGTGTGTGTGAGAGAGAGAGAGGGTATGTGAGTGTGTGTGTGTGAGAGAGAGGGAGTGTCTGTGAGAGAAAGAGAGAGAGTGTGTGTGAGAGAAAGAGAGTGTGTGTGTGTGAGAGAAAGAGAGTGTGTGTGTGTGTGTGAGAGAAAGAGAGTGTGTGTGTGTGAGAGAAAGAGAGTGTGTGTGTGAGAGAGAGAGAGAGAGTGTGTGTGTGTGTGTGTGTGAGAGAGAGAGAGAGTGTGTGTGTGAGAGAGAGAGAGAGAGTGTGTGTGAGAGAGAGAGAGAGTGTGTGTGTGTGTGTGTGTGTGTGTGAGAGAGAGAGCCATATGTCCGTGCGTAAAGAAAAAAAGAAGCGCAAATTGGTGCCAAATTTACGCGCCGGCCGTGTCAGTCAGCCTGCACGCGGGATGACAGGGGAGATTATTCCACATGAAACCAGTTAATCCCCCAAAATCTGAAGGAAGTCTGAGGAGCAGGAAGTGAATACAGATCCTGCTCCTGATGAGCCTCAGTATTACAGGCTCGTATCCACTGGAATAAATCTGCAGCCAGCGGAAACACGCGGAAGGTTTGGATAAAAGGAGACGCAACAACTCGATTAATGACGAATTCACGCGTAACACACACACACACACACACACACACACACACACACATTTATTGAACCGAACGTGCAGGAGAAGCACGAGAGTCGGGACCAGGAGTGTAAAGGTTCCGGAGGTGAACCTGAGTGCGCTCCACGCGTCAGGCTGCGTATTGAAATGTTTAAAACCTGTCAGCTCTGTTTATCTCGTTAACTCTTGTGTGTGTGTGTGTGTGTGTGTGTGTGTTTTAATATATATTTTTTTTATATCCACTTTTTAAAAAGTTTCATTTTTTACAGTGCGCGCGGCCGAACACGCGGAAACCCTTATTTGGTGTGCGATTTTAAAAAACAATGACGCAACGCGCGACTTCCACCAATGAGGCGCCGGAGGTGCGCCCAGTATTCAGATGAGATGCCCTTATTTGGTGGTGTCCCCGCCCCCTCCTGGTCCACGCCGGTCCCCCGGGAGCTGCCGAGCCCCGGACCCCGGGAGAAGGAGCTCTCCGCCGGGACAGAGGAGCCATAAAGAGCCGGGGAGGGAGGGGGATGAGATTTCTCGCTGCCCAATCCCCCTGTTCCCCCGGGAGCAGCAGCCTTCCACGGTCCGTCCCTCCCTCTTGTTTGCTAATCATTTCATTTTACTCCTTTTTGAAGCGGTGGCTTGTTTTTTTTATCCCACTTTTCATTTCTCCTCAATCCGCGGCTGCTCGCCTCCCTCTGATCCCCGGCTCTGCACGCTCCGTTCTCCCGGCGTCAGGCTCTCCGGATCCCGGCTGATTCTCGCCCCTCTCTCTCTCTCTCCCTCTCTCTCCCTCTCTCTCTCGGCTCCTCTGAGATGCTCTCCCCGCTCTCCGCTTCTCTCTCCGCCCTCTTTTAACTTCACAGAGACGCAGGTTTAAAGCCCGGACTGCTGCGAGCACGGGCTGGGATCTAAAACAACCCCGGAGAAACCCAGAGGGATCCCGGGCTCTTCTTTGGATCAGGACCCGGTACTTTGGGGAAGCTCGCTCGTGTGTCCTCCACCCCTCCTCCTCCTCCCCTCCTTCTGCATCGCTGCTGCTTTCTCCACCTTAATCCAGGTGGTCCTTTGGCTTTTTTGAGTGGCTGGTACAGCAGGGAGGATTATTCTTCTTCTTTCTAGTTTCTGGTGAAGACAAAGCTCCCAGAAGGACACTTTGATGTTCTCCATCCAGGACAGCCTCCCCCGGGGGGCCCTGACCATGAAGGAGGAGCCGCTCCCCACCGGCATGACCCCGGTCCGCTCCTGGATGCAGGGCGCAGGGATTTTGGACGCCAACACAGCGGCCCAGAGGTAAAAAAATATCTCCAAAAAAAAACATGCAACTTTTCATCTCTGTGCTCTGCTGCGCGGTGCCAATCCGCTGCTTAATGCCACAGTTAGAAAAACTCCAGCGTGAAGGTGAAAGTCATGTTTGCATCCTCCAGGATCCGCACACTGACAGGCACGGGGCGCACAAAGACGACAAACACTGCACACATCGTAACCAAAGTTAAAACCCGTAAAAGCGCAGGCGTCTCCTGCAGAAACAGTCCCAGGGCCACAGCTTCAGTGTCAGTCTGTCAATTCTGCAAAATAAGAAGAAACTAAACCGAGAGGACGAGCAGTGCACGCGGTTATCTGGGATAAAATAAGTGAAACACAGAAACAGCCCTCGGAGTGCAAACTGTAAGTCCTAAAGAGCAAAGATCAGCTGGACGTTTTGGAGCCTTTGGCGCCTGGTTCACTCCTAAAAAATGATGTAAAAGTCACCGGATTCCGTTCAAAAAAATCAGAGCAAGTAAAAGCATGAAATGTGTTTGGAGAACAAAGAAAATCACAACATAAAATCAAGTCAGTTGTAAACTGTAATTGAAAGCAGCGGGGTTCATGGCTCCAGCGCGGAGCGGCAGCCCGTCTCCCCGCCTCCCTGCTCCTCTCCGGCGGATCCGGCTTCACCCGCTGCCCGCTGCGAGCGGAGACAGAAGCCGAATCGCTTCCCCACTTCCACATAAATTTACAAACCAAAAGTCAACTGGAAATAATGTTTACATCTCCAAACACCGCGGCTGTGATTATTCATTTAAACAAATGTGACATGCGGTTTTGGTGCCGCACGAACACGCCGCGCGCCAAGAGCGAAGAGAGGCGGCGGGAGGAGCGCGGAGCTGCAGCCGCTGCACGCGCCGGTTCTCTGGGCTTCTTAAAGAACATGTGAAGCTTATTTAGGAGATAATTATAAGGTTTAATACATGACTATTTAATGAAGTTTCTCTTGTACACACACATCGTTCACTGGTAATTCTAAGGCGCTGGGTCGAATTTAAAAAACGTGAATTTAAGCGATATTTTATTTATGAACAGAGTCGAGGAGGAAATACATCTAAATGTAAGTGGGTCACAGGTTCAATTAAAAGGCTTCTGCAGCCTCTCACGTGCAGGATAAAATATGTTAACGTTTGACCCCGTGAAACAAACACAGCCCGAGTTTCACTTTCAAATGAATCGATTCCAGCATTTCTTAAATTCACAGCTCTGAAAACGTCACAAAATTGAACAAATAATAATTTCAAAGCATAAATCTGAATGACCCAAAGCACTTATTTTAATAGTCAAATATATGTGAAGTTTTTAATATATATATATATGTATAAAAAAAAAAAAAATGTCTTTAGAGTTTTTAAAGGTCACAAAATTCTCCTTCATTTCCGGTGAGATTTGACGTGAAGAAGGAGACTTTTGAGGCTAAATTGCTGAAGTTTGTCTGCAGGTGAGCTGAGGTGAAATGTGAGGCTTTACTGAAATAAATCAATGCAGCTGAACATCTCAGGCTTTTAAATACGTTTGTTTGATGCAGGAATTTAGTGCAAAATCTGCAGCAAAAAAAAACTAAAGTAGCTCCAGTTCAATTTGCAGTGTTTTAAATCTTATTTTAACAAGGCATGATTTAGTGTGTAAATCTGAACCCAGAGTCCAGTTTCTGATGGGAAACACATTTTAAACACCTGTTTCACATCACAAGTCATTAAAATCCAACAGTCGGGACTCCATCGCACAGAAACAACTTATTGTTCAGATGTTCACACAAAAGATTATCTGCAGGAATTAAACAGAAAGAGACATAAAGTGGAGCTGACGAAACGTAGCAGCTGCAAGGCAGGACGTCTGAAATATAATATTTAAATGCTAAACTAAACACCTACCAGCCAGCAAACATTTCCTCCATTTAATGGTTATTTCTTCTGTTTAAAGGAAATGTTTTGTTTTGTCACAGAAGACAAAAGAAAAGCTCAAAATATTTAGTTTTTTTTCTTTTAGAACAAACACAAACGTTTGGGCATTTTTGTCTTAAAAAAAAAACCAGCTGATTTTCTGTCAATCTAATATGAATTCAGAAGTGCACGAGAGAATAAATACAATCCGTTTCTGTGTGTGCGCAGGTGGATGGTGTGTCTGCTGAGTTTAAATGTGCTGCACGCTGTCACACTTCACGTCCATGTTAAAAACAGACTTTACAATCTGCAGAATAAACTTCAGAGTCCAGACCCAACATTCAGAAAGCTGCTGGAAGTTAAAGATGTTAAAGAAATGAAAGATAAACGTAGAGCGTCAGGTCGCTCTGCTCTGCTGCCGATGACGTCTCAGGGTTCACAGACGCTCTGTGACGCTCCGCTCGGAGTTTGTACATTTGTGCTGTTTCTTTAAAGCTAAATAAGGAAAGTTTCACATTACAGAGTGACCGTTGTGCTCTGATTTCTCCGTTTCAAACCCAAAATCAAATACCAGAAATGAGCTGAAGAGAGATTTAATATTTATCCGACATCCGACGCCCTCTGGCCCTGATGGAAGGAAGAAAAGCGTTTAATGACGGGAAACATGTAGAAACAGGAGGGACGTCTCTATAAAGTGCAGGCAGAGCTGCCTTTACAGTGAGAAGAGAGACAAGCAGCATATTAGACAAAGAAAGTAACATATTATGTAAATAATAAGTATGTGGATGCACTTTGACACGTGTCCTTCAGAAACACGATGTCAGTGTCTGTCCCTTTTATTCTGAAAATCTACAAAAACATCCAACAGCCTTAAAAACTGCGCGGCTGCAGCTGATAATCTGCACTCCTGTATGTGTATATATATGTGTGTATATAAGTGTATATATATACTTATATATACACATATATATATACTTATATATATACATATATATATGTGTGTGTGTGTGTGTGTGTGTGTAATAATCAGGATAAATAAAATGTCCTCAAGTTGCTTTTAAATTCATATTAATCTGTTTTACTTGCATATATTTAGTTTTCTTTTTTACATTTAAAGGGTAAGACTTTGAACATGGCAGCGAGGACGTGTTTAATAATAATAAAGAAATAAATATAAATAAAGAGCAAAGACAATCCTTGCGTTTCCTTAATCTTTCAAACCTGGAGCTTCAAACGTCTTTTAATAATTCTCGACGCCCTCATCACACGTGCAGTAATAACGGGAAGTCCTTTGACCCGCAGAGTATTTGAGTAAAAAGGAAATACTGAACCAAAACCTGGATTTCTATGTTTGTTTCCATGTAAAAGTTCACATTTTAGTGCTAGTGAAGACAGAGCCATAAATCTGGACTGTTCTGCACATTGTACACAAACACCAGTTCAAATCTGACAAAACGTCATAAATAATTTCACATGAGACGAGACTCTGAACGTGCAAAACTAAATAAACTAATAATGCAAACTGATGGACAAATGTTGGAGCATAAATATGATGCAAACGGAGGCTAAATTCAGTGAAAACCCTGCGAATGTCTGTACGTTTCAAAACAAACGTGATGATGATTTTGTTTGCTCTGCTGGACTGTGAAGCCTTTCACGTGAAGTGTGAAACTTTGATTCCGATCTTCAACCTGAAGGAGGTTCAGGTTTATTTAAGGGATCAGCTCCTTAAAGTGTTTATTTAAGGGAAGACGAGGCTCTAAATTCTCAGATTTACGAGTGCCGAGATGAAAAGACGTGTTTCTGGATGTTGTTTTTCTGCAGCTTTGTGTGGATTATTTATCTGCACACATGAATCATGGAAGTCAGAGTTTGTGTTGTTGCAGTCGCTGGCTGTGAATCTGTTTGACTGTCATCTCCACGCACAGCGCTTTTTAGGATTCATGTTTTACACGTCACATTTTGTGTTTCCGTGCTCTCGTACGTGACTTGTGTTGTGTTCTGATCCGGCTCAACGTCTCCCTGCACTTCATCTCCAAGATATTTAGCTGTTGCTCTGTCAGATCAAGATAAAACTGCATTTATACATCGATACGACGTAGTGCAAATACAACAAAATACAAACAATAGAGATTAACAATAAGGTGCAAAAACTACTACACTGCGAGAAATGTAAAAATGTTGAAGACAAATCCTGAACTTGTGAAAAGAAAAACCAATAAAACATTTGGTCTTTACATCGAGGGTCCCTGCCGGACTCGGACCTGCGGCGTGTCAGTTACACGCCGCGCACCGCAAACCGCTCGGCCACCTGCACGCGGGACGGCTCAGAAAACACGAGTCAGCTGAGACATTAACTTCACTGCAGCGAGGGTTTTAAATCCACATGTGACCTTTTTTTGTTGCTCTTGTAAAGGTGTGTTGGAGGTCAGAGGTCAGAGGTCAGCGCCTGTGTGTGTGTGTGTGTGTGTTACAGATTATATATATGTGTGTGTGTGTGTGTGTGTGTGTGTGTGTGGAACACATTCATACAGAGAGGGTGTTGAGGTCGGAGTTTGAGTTCACAATCGTGCAAAAAATGTGCTTTATTTTGAAAATATTTTTGCCGCATTTTACGCTTTTCTTGAAAGTGGACAGTAGATTTGATTTTGATGTTTAACAGTTAAACAAGTTAGACGGGTGAGAAGTTGGAGGAAATGTGTAAATCATTTCCTCCTGTTCGCTCACACTGGCAGGAAGTTGTACAGAACATTTTGAGTGACAGACTTGACTTCTCTAAAATCTTCTTATTGCAGCTCATTATCATTATTATTATTATTATTATTATTATTATTATTATTATTAGTAGTATTTACATGCGTTTGTCTGATTGTACAGGAGACATTTAGAACATTAATCCACCAGGACGCTCTCGTGAATAAACGCAGAAAACAAAACTTAGAAAAAACGAAACAATTTGAGAATTCGTCAAAATGAAACTCGCGTCCATCACGCAGCCGCTTAGCGTTTGTCGTGTTTTACACTTGTGCGCGCTTCAGATTACAGACCTGCATGTGAGATTATATTATAGATATATTATAATGTTGTCAATAAAAAACAAGCAGTTTTTAGGATCTTTTTCTTGATGATATCTTGATAATGTTAAATCTTCGTTCTTGTCACTGAAGCTTCTGAAAATCCCTAAAACAAGTCGATTTGTGGGGAAAAGTTGCACATTTCTGCACTTGTTTCAAGGAAGAAAATTGACATTTACGACCCAATTACAGGCAGAAATGAGACAAAATGCACTGATCAATATTGAGCCTATTTTGCTTCCATAACATCGTGAAAAGAAAACATCCAAAATCCACATTTAGGAGTTTATTCTTTTTGTGTCTGTAGATTACGCCTGATTTTTGCACATTATTTTAAGGGAAAAATTTACTTTTAGGACGCAAGAAATAATGTCTTGAGATAGAGGTGTGTGTGTGTGTGTGTGTGTGTGTGTGTGTGTGTGTGTGTGTGTGTGTGTGTGTGTGTGTGCGCGTGTGTGTGTGTGTGTGTGTTGAAGCTTCTTCGCTGTAGAAAGAAGTAAAAAAAAAAAGAGTTGGAAAAAGAGCGAGCAGAGTGAGTGATCCTGCCCTCCACGCCCTATCTGTGTCCGCTGGGGTTACAGGGAGTGTGTGTGTGTGTGTGTGTGTCTGTGTGTGTGTGTGTGTGGGGGGGGTTATAAAGTACAGGTTCCCAGGCTCAGTGTGGGAGTTCAGGTAGTGTTTGGATGAGGTGAATAATCGGCGACGGGGGGATTCCCCACTTCTGCGGCGGCGTCATTCGTCATCGGCTCAATCATCGGGGGGGCGTTTGGCGTTCCACTCGGCGCTCCCCAGGGGCGGGAAGGGGGGCGGGGGATCGGGATTTTGTACGCGGATCTGTAGAGCCTGGCAGTGATGGATCTGAGCGCTGAGAGACTTTTTATCAGAGAGCCGTAACTCACGACGGCGGCCGAGGAATGATGGAGCAGGTCAAGCGAGGCCTCCGCCGCTCGCTGCCTGTTCACTCCTGCCTTCAGACATCTTTATTCTCCCACCCGGGTGACAACAAATGCACTTCCTGCTGCATTTGCATTCATCAACACCCCCCCTCCTCCCTCCTCCTCCTCGTCTTCACGTACACACAATTAAACTCCTGAACGCCGCCTGAAGAACGTGTTAGATAATGAAACAGCCGGCAGATGCTGCGTCAGCCTCGTTACTGTAAATCCTCCCCGACACGTCGTCCTCTGCCGCCGCGGTGGAAGTGAAGTTGACTCGTGTAAATAAACCGCCGACACTCGAGCGCGCCTCTTCTGTCTCCTCGTGGCCCCTGCAGAGAGTCAGCCGCCGCCGCCGCTCGGCTAATCAGAAGCAGCCACGCAAAAAAAGAAAGAAAGCTGCAAACAATTAACCCCGAGCTTCGTCTGAGAGGAGCAGGTGACCAGGCTAATGGGCTCGACCAGTGTGTGTGTGCGTGTGTGTGTGTGTGTGTGTGTGTGACAGGCAGCCTGTGGGTGAAGGATGTGTTTTGGAGGAAACAGCTGAGTAGAGAGAACGTGCAGCTGCATTCGCTCGGCTCCCCATCGATCCTGAGAGGTAAAAAATATCAAAACATGACAAAAAAAACACAAAAAATCTTCTTCACATCCAAATAAATCTGAACACAGTTTGACGCAAAAGAGACTGAAAATTACTTCTTGCCAAAAACAACATATGGAAACGGCTCCCTGAACAGGAAAGCTCAGATTTACGAAACCCTGAATGCACCACTATTTAGGACGGATTTATCCACCAAATCCAATTAAAAAAAATCAGCGTTTTAACGGCTTCATGAAGACATTCTGTCTTAAAGAGTAACAGCAGGTTACTTGATGGGGAAAACTCCAATTTACCGAAGCCTGAATGCACCACACTGACCCGAGTTTGATTAATAAATGACAAAATAAAAGACACTGAGATCAAAACCGTTTCATCCACCTACATGTTGTTTTAATATATATCAGATTACATTAATCCCGCAGGAAAAACTACGATATTTTGAACCCTGAATGCACCGCAGTGACCGGAGTTTGATGATTAAATTAACAAAATAAAAAATGTAAAATAATCTGATGACAAACTGACAGTTTTACAGCTTTCGTCTCCAAATTCCCCTGAAAAAAAATCAGCAATTTTCCATCTTTATCAAGACTTTTTGAGTTTTGCGGCTTCAAATCAATTGTCATAATCTGTCCAACGCTGCAAAAATATTGAGATAAACTGAACGTAATCATATCACAATGCTTGACCAAAGGAAAGCTTCAGATTCACTGACGCCTGAACGCACCGCACGGACCAGCGTCAGATGATTTCAGGCGAACAGATGCTCACTTTTACTCGCTTCAGACGACTGGCTGTGTGAGTTTAATGCTGCAACATGTTACTGGAACGTAAATGTTAATGATTTGATTGTTGGATGAAGCAGCTTTGCGTTTTAGTATTATTAGTATTTATGTGTGTGTGCGTCTAATTATTGTTCAAGTTGAAGGTGAAGCTGCAGAACAAACAGCTGCAGGTTGGGAGTTTGACGTCTGTGTAAGCTGCCTTTACAATGCATTTTTACACATTGAACACCTCACAGAACGTACTAATTAACCCACACACACACACACACACTCAGTCAGGAGTGTGTGTGTGTGTGTGTGTGCAGAAGCCCTCAGTCTAAAGACTAATTTGTTGGTAATTGCAGCATGACAGGAGCAGCCATTTCAGCATCGAGCCACCGTTTCCCCGAGCCAGTCGCCCTAATTAGGAATGACACACGCTATTAAGGTGCACAAATGGAAATCAGTCAGCGGGCGTTTCCTCGCCGCCATCGAACCCACAGCGGGCCGCCGGCACACCAAAAAAACCCACCCACAATGCACTTGCAATGGAGTCACAGTCTTCAAATCAACAAAAGAAACAAGTGTCAGTTTGTTCCTGCAGCAAAGCAATTTAGATTAAGTAGATTAATTAATTAATACATAAATCACATTAAGTCACGTATTGTGTTTGCTCTTACTGTATTTGATCAGAAGTAAGTAAAACCTTGAGCAGAACACAAGCACAGTTCTACACGTACACACAGAAAACACCAGCTAAACGTGTGATTTCTCTCATGGAGTTTGGTGCTTCGAACGAGCTTAATTAAGTTAAACCTTTGAATTGTGAAGAAGACAGTTAAACATACAACAAGAAAACACAAAATGTTAAGTTTGTGATTCCTCCAATAGAAACTGGTGATTCTAACAAGTGTAATTAAGTTAAAACACACACACACACACACACACACACACACACACACACTCGCCCCGCTTACTTCCCACCATGCTTCAGCCTCAACTCATTAGTTCATATTACACGGCTAATAAGAGCTAACCAAACAGGTGTGTGTGCGTGTGTGTGTGTGTGTGTGTGTGTGTGGCCTGATTGAGTAAGTGTATTTGTGTGTAATTGTGTAGCCCTGCATAAATCAATATATACACACACACACACACACACTGTACGTGAACAATATGTGCATATTTTAACCGTCCAAACTCGACTTCCATGGCAATTAGAGAGGTGTGTGTGTGTGTGTGTGTGTGTGTGTGTGTGTGTGTGTGTGTGTG
>CALSCE010008932.1:0-11636 GCA_943593645.1 Bovichtus variegatus
GGGTTTTAGCTTTGTTTTCTTATTGTTTTCCTCAGAACCATCATGAAATTCCACAGCATGAAGATGGATGAGATCAACAAGATCATCAGAGACCTATGGCGCAGCACCTACAGGGGTCAAGGTGCATTTCACTTTTAAATCTATGATTTTTATGTAGTATTTGTATGTACATAGTTTGTATTCCTCCCTCTCTCTCTCAGGCTACATCCACACTAATACATTTTACTGTTTTAAAACGAAAACGATCTCCGTGCACACAAGCGTTTTAGCACCATTTCAGAAATGATCTCCGTCCATACTGAAAACGCATATCACATGACCATTCACGTACAATGGGCATGCGCGTGCCGTAACAGGAAGCAGATTGATGACACCGCTGAATTGCTCGAATAATAGCTTGCCTCATGCGCATGTACAGTGGGCAGTAGTAGCATTATACAAATGCAGAAGTTAACTTCACAACAGCTGCTAGCATAGACACCAAGGTGAGCCACGCCTGTAATTCCTTATGGTTAATTGAGAGAACCACTCGTGGTCAAGGCTGGTCTCATTTGTTTTCTTCCAGAAAAGGGTCACCTGATGGGGGCATGATGAATCGGAGAAGAACACGCCGTAACTGATGAGATGCGTTCAGAGGGGTCATTGTTTTCAAAAGTCTCCATTTCCGCCAGACTAAAACGCAATCCCGTAATTTCTAAACTAAAAACAGGGTCAGCAGCATTTTCAAAAGTCTCTGTTTTTACGGGTTTAAAAAACGCTGGTATAGTGTGGACACCAGGCGTAAACGTAGCAAAGATTATGCGTTTTAAAACAAAGCTTTATTAGTGCGGATGTATCCTCAGCGTTTCATCACTCCCTCTCCAGACATCGAGTATGTGGAGATCCGGTCGGACGTGGACGAAAACTCGTCTGCTGGAGTCAGGCGGAGGGTTTACAACTACAGAGTAGTTATGGTGAAAGGAGACACAGCTTTGGATATGAGAGGACGCTGCAGTGCTGGTCAGAAGGTACCAGAAAAGCATATTCTCTATTGGCACACGCATCACATAAAACTCTTAAATGTGTTCATAAAAAAATACAATATTATGATACCTAGCGTTCATGTGGTTTATGTGTTTGATTGAATTTTTTTCCCCCACAAATGTGGCTGTGTGACTAGGTGTTGGCATCCCTGATCATCCGTCTAGCTCTGGCAGAGACCTTCTGTCTGAACTGTGGGATCCTGGCCCTGGATGAGCCCACCACCAACTTGGACCGGGACAACATTGAGTCACTGGCACACGCCCTCGTAGAGTCAGTACACACGCACACAATGTTTTCAAATTCATGAAGACCCTCATTAACATGATGCATTACCATACAACCAAGTCTTGATCTTCACACTGAAATTTGAAGACGTGAGAATCGACCTAAATGTTCTCTCTTTTAAGGTTTAAAAAAAAAAAAAAAAAAATAGGTCTTAAGCTCAATAAGGTCCTCGCAAGGATAGAAGCAAACAAAAAAATACACACACTGTGACTGTGCAACATGCTTGCTCTCCAGCCTTGCTTTGCTTTAAGGCTGTTATTACTGATACGACTGTTATTACTAAGCTCTGCATCAACAAAATACTACCGGTGGCTTTGATGAAGTGTGTACTAGTACAGTGTGAACTATAGCAATTGATCATCTTCTTCTTCTTCTTGCTCGCTCTCCCCAGAATCATCAAGAGTCGCTCTCGCCAACGTAACTTCCAGCTGCTGATCATCACCCACGACGAGGACTTCGTGGAGCTGCTGGGGCGGTCCAGCTACATTGAGCACTTCTACCGCATCCGTAAGAACCAGGACCAGAACTCTGAGATCACAAAGTGCAGCATCTCCTCCCTCTCATCCTATCTCCACTGAGCTGACCAAAGACTAAAAACAATGTTCAGCTCATTTAAAAATGTTTACAATGTTAGTGTTTTTGGAGCCTGACGAAAATCTACTTTCAACTCACTCCTTCTTATGGGTGGAAAGTTGACTGATCTGCGCAATACTTAATAACCCTTTTAAAAACCATAGACACTGGCAAATATTCATAATAGAATATATGACATTTTTGATCTGCAGCACAGCCTTGTCATCTCAAGGCAACCTCCTGTCTTTTTCTTCATCCAGCCGGAAAGACATTTTCAGAAACTCTCTGGAAGCATACTGTGTTGATAATATTCCTTTCTAAAGTCACTGTTCCATAACCTAAACTTCATATGTACTCAACACGATATTAAGTCCTCCATTCCACCAAGAAAGTACTAGGTGAAGTATCAACAAAAAGTCCATAAATCAAACTGGCAATAAAAGTTATGATCCTCATCAATGACACAAACCACATCCATGCTATGGATCATGGCTTTTTTTTTATATATATATATATATATATATATATATATATATAGTCTTGCATATTTAGTCTATATTAGTCTTGTGGTCTTCATAAAGTGACCAGTAGCCATCTGCTGTCCCGCAGTGGCAACAGAAGGATCCGTCCTGCTTAAAAATGTCGGCACTATTGCAGTTTGCAGTTTGCAGTTATATTTCCATGTTTGCTATTTTGTTGAGCTCTTTACATTCTGTCATTAAATCTTGGCCTGGCTTGTTATTTCTGACTGTCTCTCTTTTTACTGGGGTAAATGAATGCTTGTTAAAGGGGATTTTTTTCTTTTTTTTTTTTTTTTTTTACTAATATGTCAACCAACCCTATAGATTCAGTTCAGAGAATCGTAGCTCTGTTGTTTTTGGTGAAGTTTCTCATCAACCACAGCTTATTCAAAAGGTAAATCTTATCTTGCACATACTGCAGACTCATCGCATGTATCTTTTTGGGTAATGAAGGAAATGTCATTGAAAAGGCGTGGGCAAAGCATGTATAAATCTGGTGTTCTCAGCCAAGACCTCAGAACAAGCGGCAAGCTGACAACTGATTGATCAATTCAAAGACTTCTTGAAATAGCTTCTTCCAGAGGTCGACCGCCACCAAGCGAGTATCATGAAGATGATGATGTTTCTGCTGGTATCTGCTGTGACACTGCTGGTCAGTCCAGCTGTTGCCTGTCCTGCTCATCACAATCCTGCAGATAACTTAAACGTTATAATTGACCTGGCTGCAAAGTACACTAAATCTGTCACTGAGGTAAGAGCTCATCTGATAAGCTCAACTGTTCTCTTGCTTGTGAGCTCGTTATTTTTGCAACAATTTATTGGTTCATTATGCAAGTTTCAAGTCGGAAAAAAAAAAAAAACTGCCCGAAGTAATAAATTGTCTCATATTTCCATTTATGTTTTGAAGGAATACTTTGTGGAAGATGTGACTCCACTGGTCGAAGACGGCTGCAAGGTGAGAAAAGTTGTCTTCGTAACATTGTTGCTTATAGTTAAAGCAAAACTAATATAACATTTGAAATTAGACCATAGCGCCAGTAAAAAATGTTTACTTATATTTCAGTTAGTCTAGTACCTGGTTTTCTGATTGGCACCATACACAGTGACTGAAAAAGACAAATTGCAATGGCCATTTTGCATAATTTAACAATGTATTCTTGCTTGTGTTCCCTGCAGGATAAGTTCTTCTGCAAAGTGTATGATATCCTGCACAAGTATAGTCACTTCGGTAAGAGGGTGACGGAGAGGGAGCTCATGAGGAACTTGAATATGTTCATCGTTGGCAGAAATGTAAGAATTCCATTTTGACATCACATTTGCAAAATTAGAAGACCAATTCTGTGTTACAGGTTTAGAGTACCACACACACTCTTTACCTTTTTTTTTCATTTTTATTCAATTTTTTTAAAAGACAAAAGCAAATGCAATGTAAAGTGACAGTTAATGTAAAAAGGTAGAGCACTGAACCAACTTTATTTCTTGTCTTTTAGGTAAACTGTACAGAGTTACTAAATGACGTTGCACTTTCAAGCACCACCAGACCAATTTCCAAACTTGTGGAATATCTCACCACTTGTATCAAGCAAATTAACCTCAGTGGGGACAACAAAAGAAAAGCCTGAATACCTGCCAGACCTGAGACCCAACTGTCAGCGGATCACTTGAGTGTTTTATTTTGATTTTCCTATAAGTGCTTAATTAAAAAATGAGATACTTGACATAAAAACAAAAAAAAAAAATGGCCTCGATAATGACAACAAGCTAATTATTTTACTATTTATGTTTACGGTGTATGTTATGTTTTGTTTCTTGTTAATCAGTTATGATAGGTTGTCAGTGACATTTACAAAGATCGAGTGTTATTGAGTTATCTTTAAGCTAATTTGTATCTGCAGTCCTTCGGCATGACGCACAGACGGATGAAGTGTGTGGGCTCAAAAGGCTTTCCAAGTAGAAAACAAAACATGGGAGTTATGTCTGGTATGATATGTCTATCAAATACACCTGCATATTTATGTTTTTCATTGTATTTATCTTAAGTTAAGGCTCTTTTAATATATTTGAGTGACATATTTATTGTAATATCATACAGCCCTGAAATAAATGTAAAATAAATCTTCTTGCCCATGAGTGGAATGTGTATGGAAGTGCTTTGTACTGATCGGTATGTAAATCAGCATTTACAGAAAGATGCTTTTTATCACGTTTATTCAGTTCTCTTTATTTTTTTTGTGTGCTGGGAATTGAAGTATTTTTTAAAAAATATTTGTTCACTTTTCATTTCTTTAAATTTAATATATTTGTAGCACGTCTATTGACCTCATGTTGACCTCGGGTTCTAAGTGCTAAGAAAAGATGAAAAAAGTCTAAATGATGAATCCAACTGATTGTTTGATCAATAAAAAAAATAATGAAAATAAAACAGTTTGGTATCTGGGGAATGGGGATTCAGGCAAAATAAATTGAGGCTGCCATGTGGGCACTTGAAAGCAACTAGGTGTGCACACAAAGCACAGAGTGAAGGGGGTCAGGGCGCCCCCTGGTGGGTTAATCCCGCCATTACTGGCATAAAATGAAGTCTGTTCACCTGTACATCTGGATGAAATTGAACTACCATTCAATTTCATTGCAAATGTTCTACTTCAGGTGACCCAAAATATTCTACCTTGGAAACCATGTATAGAAGCAGACTTTTTAAAAAAAAAAAATTTTTAGTTATTGTAACTTTTAAACTGTATTCCTCCTATTAAACCTGACCCTGTTATCTGTCAACATAAGGATATTGCTTTATTTCCATACCATGTTAAGTGATTATAAAGTGATTTGTAAATGATCAAACCAGGTTTCTGAGATGGTAATTAGCAACATTTTGGAAACATAGTTGACACTAGGAATTATGGATATTTTAATATTTACCAGCAGAAGTGAACTTGATCTTTTCTAAATTTGTCTCTTTGATTTATAACGTAAATGCTGCATGTTATACTCCTGAGGGAAGATGTATTTTATGTGACGGGAGGCGGCGGCAGATGTGAGGTGAGGACAGTGATGTGTGTTTTTGAAACATTGTTGGTTGTGTTTCATGTGCTGGGCTGTTTGCCGTGGGAAATGTAACTTGCAGGTATTGTGTTCGGGGCCACGATTTCAGAAACACTGATATCATGAGTCCAAAATGTCACTGTAGCAGAACCCCACCCACATGAGAAATTATGCATTAGCCTCCAACCCAATTATTATTATACTTTTTTTAAAACCTTATTGCCCTTCCTTATGCTCTAAATGTGGTTTTAAGGCATTGCCAGCAATACTGATGTAGTATACTAAACCCCTTTATATTGTAATTTATGTCGTTTCTGTCCTAAAAACAGTAACATTTTAACATTTAGTTAAAAAAAACAAAAATACAAGGACAGTCAGTGTCCTCAATGGTAGCTTTTGCACTGTTAGTGTAAGTCTTTACATTTTCTGATTAGCAATAAAGGGAAAAAACAAACGCAGTAACTGGAGGGTAATACCATTATAATAACGTCTCTTGCAAAACGGCCAGCGGAAGTTATAGAAAACAAGCAATGGTCATTCTACACCGTACCTATTTGTGTGGCTGTTTTTTTTTTTTTTTTTATGCATTTGTTTTTGTGATTAAATTTAGAATTTTTGGGGTTTCCTGTATTACATGGTTATAACAATGATGTATCTGTATCCCAAGACACACTTATGCACATGTATAATAATGTTCTTGCTTATGTTCTGTGCAGGATAAGTTTTTTTCTGCAAAGTGCACGATGTCCTGCATAACCAGGAAGACCTCTTTTGAAAGAAAGGACCATGAGAGAATCCCGAAGATGTTTAATATTGACAGAAACGTAAGAACTGGGAGCACTGTGTTCATCGGACAAACATTTATGAAGCCCTGACCTGACTTCTCGTCTTTCAGGTGAGGTCTTTTTGAACATCTCAAGCACTGTGTCCAGCAAAATAACAAACAAAAAAATAAACGTCAGTGGCACCAAATAATAGCAGCCTCTGAATACCAGCCAGAGCCAACAAAAATGTGATATTCAAAAACAAAATTGTCAACCAAAATGAGCAACAGCATGTAGAGAAATACAACATGGTAGTTGTTGGGGTCTGGTCTGAATACTATAAATTACACCTGCTTATTTGACACTTTTTTTCTACTGTATTTAACATAAATTATGAAGCTACGGCTAAAATATACTTAAATTCCCCAAAAATGTTGGAATCGTATGCAGCATTGAAATACAATTGTTAACAGTAAAATAAATCGTATTGTTCTTAAATGGAGTGTGTGTCATTTTGATCAAAGTTTATAGAAACACGTTAATATTTTACATTTTTAAACACAATTGGTAAAATTTACCTCATTGGACTTTAAAAGTAAAAAAAAAAAAATTTTAAAAAAACAGTCTCACATTTTATTGAATTCAAAATGGATTATGCCGAGATGATTATAAAAAGTCAACACCGACAAATTAAAAACAAGAAACGGTCGAATGATGCTTGCAAACTGTGGTCGGTTGATCGTTTACTTTTCAATAGGACCAGGGGGAACCACACAATAAAAGTATTATGTTATTTATGCGCGTGCAGAAATGGCAAGACGGAAACGTTTAGAAGTTCAAATGATTGCTCAAATATTAATGATTCTGTAAATCATTCAGCCCCCACAGAACTTCTGAAGAACCCTGTTTTTTCGTGGAGTGCACTCAACCAATCGCTGCGCCCCAGAAATACATTTGTGTAGATGCTCTCTGCCCGGCTGTGGTGAGCGGGTTGCCTGACTGACTGAGGAGCTCTCTGAGAGAAACATTTTTCCCCACTCTTTTCCCCCTTGCCCTGGACAATGTACCCGTCACTCAGTGACTTGATGCAATGTGAGAGCTATGGGGAGGCTTGCTCTTGGTGGTGGTTGGGTCTCTGTGTGGTGTTCGGCTGTGTGTCTGTGCGCTACTGAACCGTGGCTCCCTCATTACTAAATAAAGAGAATCACTCTCTTTTTCAACAGTGCTTTTAATAGAACTGTTGGAATATTCCCAATACTTTGTATAACCTTCCCTCCCAAGCTTTTCTTGAAGAACTTCAAAGGACAAATGCACTTAAATCAGTTTAATGCACAGCATGGCCATTTTTCTTCTGTAGACCGTAGACTGAGTAACATTCAGAGCCTTCACTTCAGGAAAAAGTGGCAGTGCAATGATATACAAATACATCATTACGGCAGTAAAAGTCCTGCATTCATAATCTTACTTGGGTAAAAGTACAGAAGTATTATAAGCACAAAAAAAAAACTGTTTAATTATCAAAGGTAAAACTACTCATTACGCAGCAGCATGGCTTTTGTCAGTGTTATGCACATATATTGCTTTATTATTATTACTTATGCACCCATGTGTAAGCAGCATTTTAATGTTGAAGCAGGTCAAAATGAAGTAATATACTGTTGGGTAATTTTGTAAATTAAAAAAATACAATTTTACCTTTTGGATAAAGCAGTACAGTCTAGTACTGCACCTAAATTCACTTGGTACATTCCACCGCAGCTGATAAATGTGTGTTGAACGAGTCAAGGTTCAGATCCCTGCTGAAGTGCCCTTGAGCAAGACACTGAACTAAATTGCTTAATATAAGTCTTTTTCATAAACATTTTTAAAAAAAAGTATTCTTTTAAACCCATCCTTTCTGCAATCACATCATTTAATGTGGAGGCAAACCCTGACCAATCTACTTTGTTCGCATGCTTGTAATTGACAACATATTAGTCCTCCACCATTAATGGAAGTGAAACCCACTCAATCACTGTTGTTGTTGCTTGTTGAATCAGAGAACCACATGTGCTCCCGTGTTCTTAAGTGATTCAAAGGAATCCGTGTTGCCAGTGGTATCATGTGGCCTCATTAAAGGATAAAATAAGATTTGCTTTAGATTAATTTAGACCTGTTATCATGGCTACCAATCCAAAACCCCCATGTGGGAATGTTTGAAAGTATGCAAATAAGCTCCAATCACCCCAAGGCAATATAACCTGACCCGCTATCCAACCATATCACACCATCTTTGTTCTTCTCCCTCATCTGATGGGATCCAGCAGCGGAAGGATGCGCACTGCGTCGAGCGTCTCGTAACGAGAGTTAAAAAAAAAAATGTTTTTTTTTAATAAATGACCGACGTGGTGTAGACTTAAATCTCTTCAGGTGTGTACAGGGCCACGGCTGATCAGGAGCATTACTTGTATTTCGAGTGGCTTGATGAATATCGTTATGTTACGTTCTCCATCGTGATCTGTACGCGCACATCAGACGCACGAGCTCAGCACAGGCTGCCTCGGCTGCTTTCTTCATTGTGTTCCTGGTCGATTAGCCTCGGGGCTGTCTTCAGGGCTCGGGGCCGGTGGGAGCAGACAGGGGGGGGGGCGGTGGCTGCATCTGCTAGGGGACTTCCTTCAGGGGCCCCACTGTGGCCTGGCTTGGTTTTCATGTCTGTCTTCAAAAGCACAGCACTGTGGATGGGAGAGAGGGGGGGGGGGGCAGTGGAGCTGCCACTGTTATTTACCCACGCGCCCTCTGCCTGTGTGTTTGTGTCTGAGGTGGCGGAACATGTCAACACCCAGCTGCTTTTCACTTCCTCGTTGACATGTTTTTCATCCTCAAGGTAATCAGAAACACAGAATGTAGACTGTACTATCAAAATATATGTTTCCGTCCAATGATGTGGATTTTTATAAAAGCCACCTTCTTCTTTTTTTTTTTTTTTTTTTTATAATTTTACTTGATATTTTTTTCTGTGAAACTGTACAGTGATGTACACTTTATTAGCAGCAGGACTGAGCATGAACTCAATATTGAAAAATAATAATAATAATAATAATTTCTACGGCCTGTTGTGCTTTTAATATTTTTGAAGAGTGCCTAATATTTGATTTATTTTAGTTATACAAAAATACTTTGTTCTCATCTCCCAACATTTCTATTTATTTATTTAAATATACGGTATTTTCTGGGATTTCTGGTGCAGCAGACATGTTTCTAAATGAAGAAGTAGAAGCAGGTTGCAATATCTGGTATTTCTATCCAGTTTGTCTTGTGCACAAATTCAAAATGAACTTAAAACATCAGTGAAGAGCTCATTAACAAAAGCCGTGGACAGGATGTGCAGGAGGACGCAGCCTCCTCGTGGCTCCTCTCCTGGCTGCGGGTCCTCTGGGTGCTCCTGCTGTCACACACGTTCAGTGTCAGGCTGGGACGCCGCACTCACCTTGACATGATTTGTCTTTCTTTCTTTCTTTCTCGCTTTTCTCTTCTCTTTCCCCTCCTACACATGTCATTTCTCTCTGTCCTCCTTTCCTTTCCTCCTTCCTTTCCCTCTGTCCTTCCTGCCTCTATTGTGCGTCTCCTTCTTGTTCCAATGTATTTTTCTTTCGTCGTCTTCTCTTCCCTTCTTCTGTTCTTCAACTCATGCCTCCCTCGAACAATTCTTTACTTTTCTCCCCCCCCCCCCCCCCCCCCCCCCTTCCCCTTTTTTCCCCCCCATCTCTCCACACTACAGCCACATTTTCTTGGAGAGGATTATTATGTTCAACAGAACTGTATGGTGATTATATGTTCATATACTCTAATCTGAGTTTGTGTGCAGACTTGCACCCGACCAGCTAAGTGCTTTGTAGAAAAAAAAAAATCACGCCACAGTGAGTTATTTCTGGCTGGGTTAATCTTATTTCTCTGGGCACTTTGATAATGGAGAGGACTTGAATAATGAATGGGGTGTATAATACTGTTCTTCAGGCCCGCTGAATGAATTAAGTAAGTGCCTATAAGTGAGTTCCTACGAGTGTCTCTAATATAGCGCCCTGCATCCATACTTTATCCTTTGAATTCAATGCTCTTATTTTGTAGTTTTTGGAACTGGAAACAGAAACATATACACTTCAGTGGTAAAGATAATGCAGGATTGAAATGATGGCATGCTATTAATGTTTGCTGAAATATAGATGGCACTGTTGTCTCTCTCATACCTTATCTGTGCTCACATCTCTTCGTGTATGTGTGTGTGCGTGCGCGTGTGTGTGCGTGTGTGTGTGCACATCTCCACAGTCGAACGCACGGTGTGTAAGTTAAACACACAGTTTGACCTCACCGGACATCGTGAGACTCTTAATGCTTCACCGTCGCAGGAGTTCACTGCTCTCTCTGCAGAGATGATGCTGAGTGCAATTCCAGATTAACAACCATGTGTGAAGAGGGAGTGTTGACAATATATTTCATAGACGTTTAACTCCGTAATTATTAAATTGGTTTATTCAATAAAACTGCAAGTAGGGACATGGGCCAAGGATATGCTTTGAATTCACCTTATAGTAGTTAAGAAAAATGACTTATCAAATGTGTTATTGATTAATTTTCTGTCAGTGGATGCGTTTATAAATTGATTAATTGAGTAATTGTTTCATCGCATATCCTAGAGATACCATTCTGTAAAATGCTCCATGACAAGTAAAAGTCCCTGAATTCAAACGTACTTTAGTATTTTGTATTATCAGCCAAATTTACACTAACTTAAAGTACATACTTTACTTCTGTTGGGTAGTTAAATTTGTATTGCATGTGCTTGTTATATGTTTTAAAGATCCCTTAAATCTTCCTACAGTTTAATCTACTCACTATACTTTGGTGAAGTAATTAGTTATTTCCCACCACTGATATCTTTATCCACAATAAGCATTCGCGTTGCTATTATCTGACAACAAACACACACTTAATGTGCATTCACACACCACGGTGTAGAGATGGGAGAAGGGAACAGGAGCTACAGATGGACAGCATCTCCTGCTATACCTTTTAAAAGACATCCATCACCCTGGCCTCAAGTTTCCATAGAGTAACACAATCTCACTCTGTGTGTGTGTGTGTGCGTGTGTCCATGCTTGTGCTGTACACAGGTATGCTGTAGACTTCAGCCGTAGGTTGGTCCCGGGCTGGTTTGGCTTCTGATGATAATAGAAGGTGACTAATAGAGAGCGCAGAGGTTGCTGTCTCCCTTTGCTCTGGTCACATTTGTTGCTACTGGCATCGGATGAATTATTGAGTTTGGGGTGTCTTGGCTCCCAGCGCTCCCCTCTTCACATTCCCTCACTCTGCTCCCAAGGATGACAGCCACCCTGTGTGTGTCTGTGTCTGTGTGTGTGTGTGTGTGTGTGTGTGTGTGTGTGTGTGTGTGTGT
>CALSCE010008933.1:6293-23616 GCA_943593645.1 Bovichtus variegatus
CCCTCTCTCTCTCTCTGTTAATGAAAGGCATGCAGTCTTAGTCATGACTCTGCTCTCTGTGAGTACATTTGAGATGCGACCCAGGGGATCCTGGAGGCCATTTACTCCTCACAACACACCCACACGCATGGAGGCCCATACACACTAACACACAAACACACACACAAGCAAGTTAACCACACACACACTCACACACACACCGGAGACCTCTGGAGTTGATGGAGCTCCCTGCCGGAGCCAGGGGAGGAGGGGGAGAGTGAGAGAGACACAGAGGAAGAAGACCCTCAGAAACAAAACCTAGAGATTGATCTAAAACCAAAACAAAAATGTACAATTATGTCATTAAATACTGCAAACAATTTGATGGCATACTAATAACATCAAGGTCGCATCCTGATAATTGACAAACCTTCATTTGTTTCTAAAGTGTGCATGTATTATATTACAAAACATCATTATTAACAGGAGACTTGAAAATTTGAATTATATTTTACATTACATTTAATTTAGCTGACGCTCTTGTCCAAAGCGACTTACAATAAATGCAAAAAACTCAGAACTGCAGGAATCTTGCAAATATGTTAGCTTCAAATAAGCCAAACCAATGTAAGGGCTACATACAGAAATCAGAAAATCATTTTTTTAATAATAGGCCAAGGTGTAGTTGAAACAGATGGTTTTTAGTCTGCTGACCTGATATTAATGTGGGGCTCATTCTGCCATTTTGGAGCCAAGATCACAAACAGGCGGGTTTTTGTTGAGACTAAAATGACGCCCACAGCAGCATTCTGTAAACAGTAACAGCTGTCTGGCCCAATAAGTGTAAGTCCAAACAGCTAGAAGCATCACTGATCACTCGGTTGCCATTTGATAGCAATTTACCCAGAGTTCCCTGCAGCACCTGAAGGACATGCATCCTGCTTCACAGTCATTACTGTCACTCAGTGTCAGGCGGCCTAATGACCATTTACTCTGGATGACTTTTAACATTAGTGTTTAATGTGGTTTTTACTCAATTGTTTTACGATCAGTTCTCTTTGCTGCTCTGCACTGCCCAGATGTCTCCTGTCAATCAAACTGTCTTTTATTTCATGCTAATGCTGCGTTCAAGAACAAAGTGGGATGTGCATCATTGTTTGAGTTTGTGCACGAGTCACAGACAACCCTCCTGCAGATTGACCACAAGTCAGGTTGTGATATAGACCAGTTCTTTACTGTCTCAGGACTCGAAATGTAACAACTTTACAGGTTTAATCAACTCTAATCTCTAAATCTGTATTCTGATGGATTCAAAAACATGTAACGATCATCTCGTGCTTTTAACATTTTTAAGGCTGCAACTAGTGCGACTATAAAACTACTTTATTGTCAATTAATTTGCTGTTAGGGGTAAAATTAATACATTTCCTCAATTATTGAATCCAAAACCCCACAATATTCGGTTTACTGTCATTGCAGACAAAGAAGAGCAGCAAATCCTCACAACCGAGAAGCTGGAATTAGACATTTCTTGAAAACGATTAACGTATTATCAGAGTTGTTTCAGATTAATAATCAAACCACATACATTCTTTTGCAACAGAGGATTTTTGCCACAAATGAGACTTGGATACTGTGTAATTATGTGACTGGTTTTACAGCCATGACACTGGGGGGGGGGGGGGGGGGGGGGACTGGCACAACTGATGTGAAAGATGCTAATTCTTGTCCGTTCATTGAACTTGGTAATTAATCTGATTCAGACTGTGATTATAAATCGTGTTTTGGGAGGCTGCAGTGTAATGTTTGCTTGTTAGACTGTGAAACACGCAGCTCTCAGCGTCTGTGGTGTGGTACAGTTTGTGGGAGGCTACTGACCTTTGAGGAAAAGGTTGTTTCTGTTTGTGCGAGTAACCAAAGTCTTTGCAGTGGACTCGAACAAAAACAAAGGACCATTCGATATGAAAGGGAAGGCCTTCTTCTTCATGACCTTAGATGTTATACGCAGTCATGTAGGTTTAAAAGATAGTTAAGCGCTATGATTTCCATTATAGTATAAACCAAAAATAACGTGCGAGGGTTGTTTTTCCAGACTGTGGTTATCAATTCTGTTATAATTGGAAAACAATCAGTTTCTGCAGACAGACACTAATAAATCAAAGTAACAGAAGCAAAATCTGATTTTTGTCTGTGAGGTGAGAAAAAAAACAAAATGTATAAACATTTCATCTCAAAACAAACTTTAAAAAAAGATTCAAATTTTTTGGGGGGATTTCAGCTAAACTTCCCTTCACAGACTGCGTGATTAAAAAAGGAACACGTTAGCTTTCTTCTGTAGTCTGCAGATTACGAAGCCGTCGGCGTAGATGTTGCTGCTGCATGCTCTAATCTGTTTGGCAACGATGCAGAAGGTCTCAGGGAAATGAATCTGAGACATCAAAGTATGACAGAGAAGTGCCGCCTGCCAAATGGCCTGCTGGAGCTGCACGCTTCATTTAGCCAAGAAGAGTTTTTCTACATCAGTCAATCTGCTAGACATTTTGGGCAATGTAGTTGTGTTTTTTTTTACTTTCAAACCAATGAGATATATTCAAATGTGTCTTTGAAAGAGAGACGTATGCAACTCTACGTCTTCAAAGCTACACCAGGAGAGATATTTATGTAGAGATACACCTGTTTCTTCAGCATTTGACATGAAGAGGAGCAGCAGTAAAGAGCTCTGCACCATCCACACTCGCGGCAGATTCAGCTTTTTGCTCCAATAATATTCTGCCTTTGATTTCTCCGCTCACAGGAAGTTAGGAATTCAAATTTGGATAATTTGGTTAAACCTCAAAAAACAGTACTGGTGAAGAAACGTTGTTACGTGTTCTCACGTTCCCGCTCACGTCTTTGGTTAAGAACTGCAATTAATCGTTTTGTAATTTTTGTAATTTTTATTATTGAATAATCTTGACTTTCCTCCTGAAACAGCATCAGTTATTTTAGCAAACGCCCCCAAAACAACCACCTTTGAAGTGTTCATAAAATCTGTTTCCTGGATTATTTATATTCCTTCACTCCATAATAATCCACCAATCAAAAGAATCCAAACCTTTTTTTATGAAAAGTAATCCAAGTTGTGAATATCATCATGTGAAATACATCTGCTGCACTGGTGGGTTTTAGAGGATAAAAAGCGACGTTGTGTCGGCGTTGAACAACGAGCGTTGTTTCAAAAAACATTCAAAATGAACGTATACAAGTAATATTAATACTGTTTAGTTTCACGGTACATGTAGTTACAAAACACCTACTTTGTTGTTAAATCTGGATGATTTGTTGATTAATCTGTCATGTTTATTTTATATTTTTTATTCATTTGTTAATTATTAATGTCAGGAAATAGTGAATATTGTCCATCACAAGTTCTGTTTTCAAATTGCTTGATTCTCTAGAGAGTGTTTGGCG
The DNA here is from genome assembly GCA_943593645.1 of Bovichtus variegatus. NCBI lineage: Eukaryota > Metazoa > Chordata > Actinopteri > Perciformes > Bovichtidae > Bovichtus > Bovichtus variegatus. The sequence goes on from CALSCE010008933.1 coordinate 9,723, forward strand.
TTTTTAATTGATAAATTATCCTATTAATCAACTTATTAATTTTCTGCCAATAATTAAAGGGTTAATTGTCCGATCTCTGTTTCAGCACATTGTTTGGGTTCCTTTGATATAAAGCAACACAGACCTGAACTTTAGGTCCACACTTATGTCCTTGCTGTCATTTGGGTACAACATTAACTAGTTCAGCTTTCATTTTGCAGGTAATTGAAGAGTAAAAAACATAGCAAGACAAAAAAAACTCAAGAGGATGGTGACAGGCGCCGGAGGACGAGGGATAAAGAGATTGAATAGGTGGATTTGTGCTAGAAAATGTGTTACATATAAAGTGGTGCCTTAGTTAAACTGCTCCACAAGGACTAATACAGCTGCATTACTGCACCACGGGGACACAGGTAGGAGAGGGAGCGAGGGATGAAACAGAGGTAAGGACTGTGATGAAATGAAGAGGGAAGGAATGAGTGGAACAGTTGGGCAAATAAGGGAGGGAAGAGGAAACAAAAAGGGAGAGAATATGAGTGGATAGGGAGGGAGAAGGAGGTAAATGCAGGGTTCAGTATTACAGGAAGAGGAGGCGGGAGAGGAGAGAAGGGCTGCGGTCCAATATACTTTTGTGGCAGCAATGATAAGAGCTGGTCAAATTCTCTAAACGCTAAAGGAAAGGAGCTTCAATGCTTCCTTTCCTTTAGCAAAGGAAGGACAATGGTTAGGACAAGACAAAAGACATCATTCTGTTGATTATTCCACCGCAGAGGAAGCTGCCATTTCTACAACCATTTCCACAACATGCTACACAAGAACGCAGACACACACAAATACACCCACGTGTACGCTGACACACACACACACACACACACACACACACACACACACACACGTATATACACAAGTGAGTGTCTAAGCAAGGGTGGCATTGTGGGACGCTGCAACAATAGGTCCTGACAGCTCTCTCTGGCAGACCCTCGCCTGTCTGCTGCCATGGCTCTGGGCACTGTGTGAGTGCGTGTGAGTGTGTGTGTGAGTGTGTGTGTGAGTGTGAGTGAGGTGACACACGCCCAGTGACAGTGATCCGAAGTGAAGTCTAGAGTCTGACTCACCTCCGCTTCAGCAGCGGACGCTCTGAGCCGACACCAAACACTAAGGGAGTCCTGCTCACTACGGCTTGTCGGGGTAACACCTTCACACATCTGTGTGTGTGTGTGTGTGTGTGTGTGTGTGTGGGTGTGTGGCATTTTATAAGATGTATTGGGCGACCCCATATTCCCTCGAGCTTCTGGAAGTTTCTGTTTGGTACTTGATGTACTTCAAAGAAAAACACAATGTTCTCTGTCTTTCCTGCGCTATATTTAAAATACTTCAGGTAATAATCTGATACTACCATCAATTTATATAACATAATAGTTTTTTTTTCAATTAATATCCAGCTCATGAAAGGTTTTACAAGTGATGTGAATCCTAGGATTACATAGAAGACTGGTAGTTTCAAAGTATTTACGCCGTCTTGTTCAACTCAAGGTTTTGAGATTTCCATTTTTAACCACCAAGTTGCGAGTTCCAAGATACTTGAGTTACAATTTGGGAAAACTAATTATATGCTAATACTTTATCCCAATGTGTAAAATGACTGCAACAACCTACAGTACATGAAGCCCAATTTCCGTGCAAGCGTTTCCTCCAATAGCTTCGCTAAACCTTCATCAGCACTTTGACAAAAGCTGCGTTCACTTCAATGAGACCGATATAACCTGCACTGCACTCGTCCCTTTAATAGTCTCTCATGGTTGATTTCTCATGTATATATCATCAAATCATCCAACTCTGCTGTGCTTTCTTAATATCTTTCAACCATATACTATGAGCATCCTATCTATCTGCCTTCAAATAATAGTAAAAACAAATACTTTTAACACGAGTGCTGTTATTCTACAGATCAAGCATACAATCATTGCTGCTGTAATAACCATCCAGGTTAGCCTCAAAACTCAAGGACAAATCCCTCAAAATGGACTTCTGATTCATTTTTGTTCACTTATCATATATTATTATATGGTATTTTTTAGTCTAGACTGAATTTTAGCATAGAACATCATTCATTCGTCTCTAAAAAGCTAAACTGTGTGTGTTTCTGCCCATCTTCTGAAATACACGAGTATGTACTGGATAGTAAAATAAGAGCAGATCCCATGAGGTTTTTGAAAGCAGGTGAACGGCCATACACAGTACTTGACTAAAACAACTTTTTGATCCACATCTTCACACTGACAGAAGCCTTGTTTTTGCAGTAAGAAACTAATTTGCATGTATTGCGTGCTGATTCCAGGTCAGTCGAGTTGGATAACGTTGTTTAGTGTGAGATTCTCAGCAGTCAGAGCGAGTAACACACAAACACTAAGCTGCGTGTGCTGCCTTACATTTATACCTCCTGTAATTTGATTTTATCTTTTACAGTCGTCTTAGTGTGAGGTCCCGTAAATACATTTTCACACCCTGAAGTGAAAATGCAGTTCTAGTACATTTGTTTTTATAAGATGATGCTTCAGCCTGCTATTCAGCTTTCCTCCAGGCAAACTGTAATTCTGTTTCTTAAACTCCCCCCGAAGAAACAGTAAAGCTTTATCCAGGCAAGCAGCTTAAGAGGACTTGGACTCCACGCTGATGCCTGAGCAATTTTGTGGGGTTTCTTTAAACAAAGACCTTCCCAATATGGATTATACTTTAGGACAGTGTGTGTTTGTCCCTTTTCTGTCTCCAGATGACAATGGTTTTCCCAGTTTGTTGTGGAAAAACTGTGTCAATGTGAAACCGTTGGATATTAAAGAGTTCTTTTCTCCCTCTGCCCTTCAGGTCAGAGATGCTCATGGCCACCTGTCAATCAAATCATTAACCGGTCGCCTCGCTCCGTGTATTCGTCACTCTCACACAATGCATCTACAAAAGTGTGTGTGTGTCTGCGTGTGTGTGTGTGTGTGTTTTTCTTCACTCACACGCGCCAATTAGTGCACAGGGCATTCATCGGTCGCTCCGTCAGCAGAGCTAACACAGTCAATATTTTATAGTTAGGGAGGGAGGAGGGTTTCCTGTGTAAGGTGATGCCTCACACACACCTGACAGAGGAGAACACACACAATGGAGTGTTAAATTGTTTAACTAGAAGACAGCTTTTGTAGAATAACTAAATCCTGTCAGACTATTAGGACTTTGTACAGAAGATGAAGTGGAAAGTTTTATTCACTCTCTTTCTCTCTGTTATGGGCTATATGTGCAATGCCATGTCAGAGTTCATGTATGTGTCTTCTATATTTGCAATAACAAGTCAAAGAATTATTGCAGTTTATGTCAATTTCCAAGGCAACTGGCAACCTGTTGAATGATAACTGTAAAGGCTAAGTGTGGTGATATTCTTTATTTTTCTTATTGTAAACAAATCCAATGTAAAGACCAACAATGAGCTGATCCTACAACAAGTAGTGTGAGTGTATCAGCGCCTGATATATCTTCCTCCTCTGTGCCATAGAGCTTTATTGTTGTCCAGAAAACGATTAAAAACACATCAGTGAGCCACACTGCACTGTGTGACATGTTCCTTCATTACCATGAACACACACACGCTGAAGTTTATTTTGACTCAATCCCACATAAACCCAAATACTCACTAGAGCACCAAATGTGGATTGTTCCGCTGCTGAAAATAGTCCCCAACAAATGCACTATATCTTCCTGTTTGTTTGATTTAAAAACGTCAGTTTCCAGTTGTTATGAATTCAAATATATATTTGTGTTTTTAAAGATTTACGTCTTCAGTAGGGACCAATGAACTCGGAGTTGAGAGCCACAGACAGTGTAGAGAAGTCAGAAAGCATTGAGAGATGGATTCATTTAGTAGCTAACACACTGTTGGTCTTATTTGGATTTATCTACAATAGGAGAAATATAGCACAACACCAACCTTATCCTTTCATATCAAAAAGAAAATGAATATCTTGGATCATCTAAATACGTTCTGTATGTGGCCTGTTTGAATAGATCTCAAACTAATCCTCAAAGTCTCACAGTTTGGGAGTAATGAGCAACGTGTTTTATAAATGTCCATATTGTGGCGCTTATTCACACCAAAAAACAACGAGTTTGTCCGTGCCAGAACTCTCCTCTTACTTTCATTGAAGAAACATAGTTTTCCTGCAAACTACCAGACGAATGGGAGCGAGCATCCTTGTCATAGTGACAAACAGACCGGACAGTATGACCGAGCGAGACACTCTGTGCTATCGAAGCATGTGGAGAGCCAATAGATAAGCTTCAGTGCTCGTGCTGATAAACGTTTTGAAAAGGACAATGTGTGCTGGGACAGACTCCAGCACCTCCATAACCTTGGAGAGAGTAAGTGGGTTAAGACATTTAATTAACGAACGTGTGAGGACAGTTTTGGTTGCTGAAGCCTGCGACTGAGCCACAACATGTGCGCTGCATCGTCACTTTAGATGTATGAATCCTCTATTGAGCTTTAATCACATATTGCTGCTGCTGCTGCAACAGAGAAGAGTGTTGCATACAAAGTAATTGAGAATCACGCAATGTATGTAATGAAATTAGGTCAAAAATCAGAGCAGAATACAACCTCTCGACTTACACTTTTATAAAGCAACAATGACAAGCTGTGTGTACTGCACTGACATCACCATAAAGCATTTTTGAGCTCTGAAATTCAAGCAGTTACCTCTGAGTGCCATTTAGAAAATTGTGAAATTGCCCTGTGCAGCTCTTAGTTACTTTTCCAGCTGCTTGTCAAATCTTTACTAAAAATCCATGCGGCACGGCAGCTTCAGGCTTGGATCTTGGAGCGGGGACATGGCCACGGAGCCATTGTGATGTAAATTTAGAGGGGAATACGGGAAACGAGACACTCGGAAAAAGACAAGCCCGAAGGAAGCACCACCTTCTTTTTCCATTACTGGCCTGAATCGATTTGTCTAAAAATAAAACCTGCAGGACTTCGCCGTGATCACGTTGCATTCACAGATGACCGCACAGGCCAAGTGTCACATCAGATGCGACTTGCATTATCCAACCTGTGTCTATTTATGTGGAAATGAGAGCTGCTGTCAGCCTGTGAGTCTGCTCTTTACTCATTTCTGTTTCCTGCCAACTGAAACACAGAAGCCAAAACAAGACTGCACTTACAGACTAGTGGATACGATTACATCTCAGATGGCACAAACATTGACAAACAAACGTCATACATTAATATCCTTGTATGATTGATATTTGATGACAATCTGTACAGCTGATACCGTCATAAAGCGACTTTTGAAAGAGCAACGATAGGTTTCATATTGACGTGTCATTGAATCTTTTTGTCTAATGCACCATTCAGCACTATTAGCATGTAAATGGTGGTTGAGCAGCTAACCCTTAGTAGCAGAATTACTGCTCATTGAGCCGTAATATATAATATATATATATAATGACCATGCTGAAGCAGGAAATCTCTTAATGAAGGGCTTCGGGATTGAAACGTGAACAAAATATTCATGATTTCCATTCAGAGGTGACTAAATCCCTGACGTTTTTTTATTTTCACAGGTAGCTTAATCTTGTGATTAAGAGCTCCGGCTATCAACCTGGCGATAGCCGATCCGGAGGCTAGCAGCTAACGGTCCTAAATGCAGGGGCGACGTTATCAGTGGTAACCGCCGAATGAGCGCAGTGCAGAGCGGCGGCCATTAACTAGCTAGTAAAGACACACAGGGGCTGCGATCATATAGTCAACTGAATGTTACGTCTACTGCCGTGGTGCTACCGCAGCTTTATTTAACGGATGATGAGCATCATCGAGAAGAGTTGTGACTGAATCATAAATATCAGGCTAACACTTTCATTCCCTCTCTCTCTTATAAACTGCTACTTTACTACAAAACATAAGCTGGCAGTGTACAAACTGATCGTGTATGACGCCAAATCAGAGGTAACCACAAAGACCTGATATAGTTATATATAGAATATAGTTCTAAGTGTTACACAGTCGAGGCCTCTTCTGCACGCAGGACACTGTGTGGACATCGGGCTTATCTCCACATTTCTGCACCAACATTGGTCCATAAACATTTCAGAGAACGCAAAAGTCCTTGACAAACCTCCGAAATCACAAAACACCTTTCATGTACACGGAGACGATTTCTGAGCGTCAATTTGAGCCGTCTTTCATATCTTTGAATAGATTTTATATCTCATTTTGCTGCGTCTAAAGTTTGCTCTGCACCCATCAAAAAAATGTAAATTAATTTCATTGATTTTTTTTTTTATTGCCATTCAGGGGCAGCACAACACCGACATACTGTGTTTGCTCTGTACGAAGTAGATCTGGTGTGTTTGCAACCAGTTGATTACTTAGTCCAGCAGATGAGAAGAAACACAAGCGTTTATTTCTACGTATGAAACTCACTTTGTCTCTATAACTCTATACAACTACAAGTTTCACAATATACACAGTCATTTGACTGTTAATGTAAAAAAAACATATTGATTGGAGCATCTTTACGTAGAAATGTAACTATCAATTATGCTTTTAGGTTAAAATTATAGGATAAATGACTTATTTCAGGGGTCCCCAACCACCGGGCCGCGGACCAGTACCGGGCCGTGGATCATTTGGTACCGAGCCGCACAGAAAGAATGAAACAATTTTTTTTTGTGTTGGTAATATTTATTGTAAACATTTTGATGTATTATATATATTACAATGTAATAATAGTATAAATAAAGTGCATAATATAAACCGCTGACTTATTTAGTTGAAGCATGTCATTTATGTTGACAGCCTGAATGACCTACATTAGTGTTTAGTCTGCGTGTTTTGACAGTAGTAAAACACTCTACTCTGAACTTTAGACTTAAGTGGTAAGTACTGTAAATAGCGTAATATGCAAGCAAAGATCAGAAACCCTCTGAATGTCAGCGCGACTGTAGTGAACAGCTGCTGTAAGACCCTCAGGGACCACAGCCAGTGCCACTGCACTTCACTGCGCTTCTTTACACTGTTTTATGGAGGTCTGCATCAAAAAAGATGTTTTGATGTTGAACGATACCTTGTCTTCATGTGTGATGTTTTTTGCAGCGTCCAACTCCAGCTGCACTTCACTACACCAGCAAAATGATTGTAAAGAAGAAACGCGGCCTCAAACAACATCCACGCCTCTGCTCATAGTCGGCCACTGGCTGGAGATCTGTTGGACTGAAGACAGTTGCTGGAAGCTGTTCTGCCTGACAAAAAGGCTCAGGCTTTCAGAGTCTCTGTCAATAGCAGATAGTGGAAGGAGTGAGATGGCAAAATCACCTCCAACGTATTTATTCTCTTCAGAGAGGAGCAGCCAAACAGTCGTCTCTGCTTTTTGCATTATTTTCATTTGAAATGTCACAGTACTCCACCTCCTCTCTTGAACTGTCTCTGCGTGTAGACATTTGCTTTTAAAACCACAAACCACACAAACCACAAGTCGACTTGTCACAGACTCCCAATTCAAATTTAAAAAAACGCACTTGTTGCCCATTTTTACCTTAAAAAAAAATCTCATCTGCTTTAAATTTGTGTTGCTGGTTTTTAAAGCCAAGCCCAAAAATGTTTGACTGACTTTCATTTACTTCTTCGAATCGATTCATATCATTGTTGATGGCCACATCCTGTTGGCAATATGACTTTGACTTCACTAAGGAGTCATTTCATATACTACACGTTACTGAATAATGATCGCTGTATTGTGCAGTCGCCCCCACAGCGTCAGTGCAAGGTCAAATGACATCATTCTGAATCATAATTAGCCATGTGCTTCTGCAGTGTGTATTTTCGGAGCAATGGGCCCGAAACCTGCACATCAAAAAGAAGCTTAGAGGCTGTAGTGTTCAGCTGTATTGATTAATTTCCAACATTTAAAAAAAAAAACCCAGTTGAAATATTGAAAACATAATTGTGTGAGTGTTCCTATGGAGTCCTTTCATTCATGTTATGTTGTGTTTTGACCCGGTGAGGCTGTGGCGTCATGAATCTGCTGAGCCCTCCGACAGATGACACCGCTCTGTACCGTGACCTCACATACCTTTAAGCTGCCTTTATCTCTTACCAGGCCAAACTGCAGTGGTTGGCCCAACTGGCTTCGACGGGCAGCGTCATCTGAATTCCACGTCCCCTTCATTTGCATTCAGTAGTCAAACATAAATTCATAAACGCTCTAACTCTAACTCGCCGGAGCTTTGAGGTAATGTTTCCCTTCCTGGACTGAAATTACACCATGTGGTCGAATGGTGCACATACAGTGGATGTGAACGCCATTCAAGCAAATCAGACGCCTCGATCTTCAGCGATTGTTTGTGTCGGTACAAGCTTCTGTCAGCTGCAGAAGTCGTCACCTGACTGGCTCTGATTGTGACTCGTGGAGATGCTTCTCTATGTGACCGCCCTGCTGTCTGACTGATGACTGCTAAACATCAGCTCTGCTGTAACTGGAGGATAATTGAGTGTAATGGCAGCCGGTGATGCTTTGGTTAAATGGCACTCCACAGGAAACACACAGCTGGGGGAAACAATAAGCACTGAGAGACAAAACCATGATGGTTCTGCAGAATCACTGAGCTAATACAAACAACTGGAATATCTTCTTTTTTTTTTTTTTGTTGACATTTGACTCACATGCACAAAGTAGAGAGACGTGAACGAGAGAAGAAGAAACAGAGAGAGAGCTGTTGACCCATATTTACTGTAACATTTTCTCTCCCCTCTCCCTCCGTTTCTCATTGACCTCCCTCTTTTACCCCGGATCTATTTTTAGCAGCAGCCTCTCTCACTCGGGCCAAATATAAGAATAGACGCTCCTCGCAAGAAACGCAGCGGGAAATATTCTGCAGTCAGTAAGTTGAAGGGATGGGACTCTGTCACTCAGTACATCACTCTTGCACTCCTTGCAACTCTTTAGTTCAATACTTGGATCTGATTGCGAGGGACATTCTGGTCCTTTCACTGTTTTATTGAACTATAAAACAGTTTATTGATTTTGGTAAAACACTTAACAACTCTGTCTTACTGAAGATGATGGTGCTCCATCACATTCTCTCTCCATCTCCCACGTTCTTGTCTTTCACATTCTGCACACTGACAATACTAGTGTCTACTTCTTCATGCTGTTTGTTTCCTGAATATAAACCATTGTTCTCATTATGAATGAAGTATCAGGAATGTGCGCTTTTCCTCTCCATCATTGTTTTGATTATTTCTTTTACCCCAGCTGAGTTGGTAAATTGTTATAGCAACAAAAAAAACCTAATTGGTCTTTTGTCATGTATCTGATGGAGCTCTTTTTACTAAGTCGGGTGTTAGTGTAACATTTTGTTTACAGGGACATTTGTTGCATTCATATATGAATATTAGATATCTCAGCAAATACATTATAAGCAGGGTTTTAAATGCAGAAACTGTGTTCTCCTGATTATATGCCTTCTTATTTTATGGGCATTTTGTGTAATTTCAAGGTCATTCAGACCCAGGTTCCATATATCCATATATATTGCCAATCTGAGAATCGTAGCATATTTTGACCTTGTGTTAAGTATATGTTTGGTAGTCAGAAAGTATTAGAGCAGGTTATGTACTATGAGGTAAAGGCTGTTTGGGTGAACAGTGTAGATCTTGTTGCCCCTGTTTCACTTTTCTACAAATGAAGATGAAACCGCCCTCAAATATAGAGCTAATGTGTACGACACTGCGGCTAAAACAGCTAAATGTCTAGTATGTATGTCCAGATTATGGATGCATACTAGTTAAAGGTGCCCTGCGCATTTTATTATAAACAAACAAACGTTATGATTACATTCAGTGTTTCTCACCAAAATGAATTATGCGTATCCTTGAGGTCAAACAACTGTGATGAATGCATGTCTTTCCCAATAAAACATTTGCAAAGTGGATTTTGTTAACTTTTCTGCCTTTGCTGGTGCATTCCTGCTTATCTTTGCACATTCACGGCAGCTGTAGATCAGTGGAATAGTGTGACACCATTGGCAGGAATATGCATCATGTGTCTGCACGAGACAAACAATAGAGAAACTGCTCTGTAGTGATACTAGAGGTTTCGAAAAAAACGCCTCAGGATAGCTCGAAGTCAGATAAATGTCCTCGCCAGAGAAGTTTAGCATTGCTTGTTTCTTTAAAACACCCTATGTTTATGATGCATGCAGAAGTTCAAAGCACTGGTAGGTTCGTGTGTGTGCTTGATTAGTTTTTCCAGTTTTTCTTTGAAACAGAAAGTCAATAAAAAACTATGACAACAATGTTCATATCAGTGTTTTTATGCTCCTGTCTCTGGTGTCCTCACTAGAACAGGGCTGTGTTGTCCTTCAGTCCTTCAATGCACCGGTCTCAACAATGCTGCCTCTGTGTCCCTGATCAAGGTCACATACAATCCATCCGTAAATGCATCTCTGGTTCTTAGTGCTCAGTGTTGTGCTTGCTTTAAGAGACTGTCATGTCTCCTGCCTTTGATTTTCTTTTCCTGTTTCTGTAGGTGGCTATCGCTAATTGTGCAAACTATAAAAAAAACTGTAAAAGTAAATCACAACAAAGAAGACACACAGGAGACTGAATCACATCATTAAGTTGCCGATACTGTAGAAGCAAAGCACGACATCTCCAGGATTGTCAAGTTAGCAACAATCCTATGATACGATGCAACAGTCGGATGTTTTGCACCCTGCATTGTTTTTCTACTTTGCCCTCCTTGAACAACACTGCACTTTATTGCTCTGTCCCCCCTGTGTTAAGTCCTGTTTCATAGGAAAACCTGAAGCGTTGCTGCACATTCAGTCCACCTCACTCTCACTTCTCGTGGCGTCTGGAGAACACGCTTACAAAAGTGGGAATATCAACCGGAGTGAGAGATAATGTCCCCGGCACACAACTAGCTTAAATTGCTTTGATCTACTTCTGACACTGCAAATAATGGAGAGGAGAGGAAGGGAGAGAGAGAGAGAGACAGCCAGAGGAGATAAGATGAGAGGAGAAATACAAAAGGGAACACACCCACTTATGAAACCAAAAAACATCCGAACTCATCACACCACAAGCTCCTGCTAGCAGAAAACCCTCCGTTCTCTCCCCGTCTTTATCGTTCCCCACCAACGACCTCCGTCCCTCCCCTGATCCCTCTCCATCCGCCCGCCCAGCTCAATGACAATCAAAGGTCAAATGATCCCTTCCTTTATTTATTGAAATCCCCCAGCAGCCTCTATTTGTTCTCATAAAGGAGTTGATGAGGCTTTGATGGAGCATGTGATGTGATCGTCCTCTGGTACAATGTGTGTGTGTGTCTGCATACATGAGCACGCCAAGGCAGGACGCAACAGCTGCATGCTTCACTTAATGGTAAATGATGACACACACACACACACACACAGAGGAGTGACCATGCTGTCGTTGAAACAGACAGCGGGGCAGTTTGAAGTGTGTCTCTCGGGTCTTAGTGTCTGTAATGAAGAGGCTTCTGTAGAAGATTTAAAGCTGTGTGCATCTGTGACGTGTGTGTGTGAGTGTGTTACATGTGTCTGCTGTTGTGCTTCCATCTTTGTGAGGACTAGTTTTAGACCTTGAGAGTGAGGACATTGTTGGAAAATTGAGGACATTTTGTTCTGGTATTCACTTCCACTTTTAGAATTTTAGGGTTAATGTTGAACTGAAATGTTGACTTAACTTTTAACTTTTTGTATAAAGGAATATAAACTACAAGGGTACAGCAGCTATCGTGGGTCAATTTACAATTTTCAATAGCCAGTTTTGGCACATATATGGGCGTGGTCTCCGTGACATGACCCATAGCTTTCTAAAGAACAGTGGTGACTGACTGTAGGAGGCGTGCGTTGTTATTGACGTTGATATACCGACTTCTAGAGTTAGTAGTAAGTTATGTTTAAGTCTGTGCAGAGCAGACAGCTAGCTAGCACCGCTCTCTCCCTCAAAGAGAATACGCCCCTAATTATGCATAACTTTAAGCCTTAATATCATTTAAGGCTTAAATGCCACTTGTCAAAGATGCACCGCCAACATTGGTGCTGGTGACTGGCTCATTGTAGTTGTGTTCACCCCACAACTGTGGATACAATTATTACATTTTTCTCCTATAGCATTGGTTATGTACGATTAGCAATTTAGGACATCTGTCCCTTTACAGCATTCAACAGTTGGGAGGACCCATTGTAGGTTAAATGTGTAATTTACTTTGAAAGTGGAAACTACAGCAGAGCTTGCTAACGTAACATTACTTTTCGTTGATGTTATTTAAGCTCCTGGCTGCTGCTGCACACTCAGAGCAGCGTTTCGTCCCAGATTGGTAAATGGACTGTATTTATACACAGCGCTTCTATCCAAAGAGCTTTACAATTTCTCATCAATCTCATTCATCCCAGATGCTGGTGAAACTATTCGGAACAATTTGGGGCTCAGTGTGTCTTGCTCAAGGACACGTCCACATGTGGAGAGGATGGTTAACTGTGTAAAGTAATATTACAAACTGTTTCAGTGCACACACACACTGATTTTGCACCAATCAAAGTCTAGTCTAGTCAAGTACCAAAAGCAGCCCCTGGAGTACACTGATGTATGTCAATAAATAAGTGCACTAGTCAAAACAAACACCAAGGAAATGTACAATGCAACAATGCATTTTGATTTCCATTGGTTTTAAAGGTTATACATATGTTAAAGTTAATGCATACATACAGCATAGAGTACTCAGTGTAGCTGCCGGCACCGTTGACTTTGCAGAATTGACCTGCATGTGCAGAGTGTTCAGACATACACCGGAGTTTACCGAGCCGGTTCTGACTCATCCTGCACGAGTCATGCTTCCTGCGTGTGTGTGTGTGTTTGTGTGTGTGTGTGTGTGTGTGTGTGTGTGTGAAACCCGGTGTGCACTGCCTGCGTCTTCAGTTTATTACGTCGCTGCATGACGCACAGTAGCGAGAGAGGAGAGGTGAGGAAGGAGAAGATGGAGGGGAGGATAGAAGGAAGGGGTGAGGGGGGAGAGGAGGGGAGGGGAGGGGGAGACAGGAGAGGAGGGAGGAGAGGGGACTTTTCTCAAACACCCAGCATGCAATGACCTTAGTTTTATGTTAAGGCGGAGGTCTCTCGCACACTCACGCACACACACGCACACACACACTGCCCGGTGTCATCCATGTGGACACGAGGACGTCAAGCTGCATCTTATTCCGCTCACATCCCTGCTGCCTGTCTGTCCCGCCTCTCCCCTCCAACACACACACACACACACACTCACACACACACTGAGATCTAATCCCTACAGTAAACTATGCAGACACTAGACTACACACCCCCCCCCTAAAAAAAAAAACTCCCTATATCACTGACAAGGAGCAGAAATCACATTTAAAGCGCTGCAACTCCCTGCAGGATTTTTCCTAAAAGTAATATTTCTGCCGGTGTCACATTGCTCCAGCTTCATCTCTTCTTCCGACCCTTTTTCTCAACATCACCGCCCTGCAAAAAAAGCCCAGACACGCATTCCTCTATCTCTTATTCTACCCATCCATCCCTCCACATGGCAGAATATAAAGCGGTGTGTGCTTACTGATCGTCCGGGATCCTATGCAGCCCATGTTGTCTTACAGAGGCTCGTACAGTTCGGGGAAAATAAAATCCATCCGTCCAGCGGGCATTTCTCCCCAGATGTCTTTCTCTTTCTCACTCTGCGCTTTCCCCTCTCCTCCTCTTCTTCGTCTTTCCTCCTTCTCTCTGTCTCTTTTTCTTCTTCTTCGCTGTCCTCCTCTCCTCCGTATGTGAGAAAGAGAGAGGGTGTGTATGTGCTTGTCATCCGCGTCGCTTCCTCTCTCTCTCTCTCTCTCT
>CALSCE010008935.1:0-22492 GCA_943593645.1 Bovichtus variegatus
GACCCAGCAGAAGAGTTTATGGAAGCCTGTTTCTTTATCCTGGTGCAACAGTTATCAGTATTATATAATATATACATTACAATGTAGTAATAATATAAATAAAGACAAAATGGAATAATTACATTTACATTATATATGGAATAATTATTTTATTGTGTGTGTGTCTGCTGTGTGTTGCACCAGGATAAAGAAACAGGCTTCCATAAAGGCTTCTGCTGGGTCACATTCACAACAGAGGAAGGACTGAGAAATGCTCTTCAGAAAGACCCACACATGCTGGAGGGAGCAAAGGTAAGAAAAAGATATCTATCACCAAGCAAGGTCTTGTGGATACTGGAGTCTTCGTTAATACAACACAATCAAAGCTTAGATTCACATAATACCATAAATGGTAGTTACCCGGCTGTAACTCCAGCTCTATGACTATGTGCGTTGCCCTCTAAAGGGATTCTCTATTGGTTTACACCCTCTACAATCACTGCTTATTAGCCGCAGAGGCTTAGGTCTGCTGTGCACACTTGGGGAAGAAAAGAACCACACCTGCGAGGCGACACATAAATTCTGCGAAATTCTGAAAAGCACCTGGTACCAAAAGTGAGTCGAGTCGAATAGTGTATAATAATCAAAGATAAGGTTGTAATTGGCACGGCTTTTTACAAAGATCCCCAGTAAAAATGCTTAACATATCAGCAGATTGAAGCATATGAATGAAACGTTGGCTCACGAGTATGTTTTTAGAAATCATACCAAACATGATTTTAAGTTTCAGTATGAGGCAGAACCTGAAAATATTGATATTTTGTTTGCATCATATCCTTATCGATTTCCCCTGTTGTTTGTTTTCAGTTCCAGGTTCAGAGGAACAGACGCCCATTTGAAGGGCCGAGCTCAAACAAAGAGGGTGTATATGACTGAAGCTCTGCAAGACTGTGGATGAGACCGACAAAGATGTGATATCGTTATTCTCCGGCCCCGATTCAATAAGACCGCTTGTTCGTGCTGCCCCAGCTGCTTGATATTTGAACTTTTTTTCATCTCTTTGGGCCATAAGGGACATTTAGACCAGTGTACCAGGGTTGGTGTATAGAGTTCCACTCTAAAGAATGACCTGAGTGTGTTCTTTTGTACACCTTCAGTAAATTTGGGCCAGGCCATTATTGCCATTGTTTTAACGAGTTGTCCAGTTGTAAAGTCTTTATTAATTGTCAATGATGGTGTTGTACTTCTTTTAAACATCCTGTCAGTACATTGCAGGTTAATGCTAACATGCAAGGTGTATAAAACATCATTCGGTGTGTAAAACATCATTCACTCATTTCCTGTGTATGGCAATAAAACAGTGTTGAAAGCCATTGTGTTTTATGTTGTTCAATAAACACTTTTACTTGGGATTTAGTATTTACTTTTGTGGATTTAGTACTTTTATGCGAGTAGGATCTGAGTTCCTCCACTGACCATGGACACTTCCTCCCAATGGATTGTAGCTGGTTGATCAGGTTACATTTTACTAATGCCACACTGTAAAAGTTACTATTATAAGTAAAGGTCCTGCATTTATAATCTCACAACAAAAAAGCAGAATCATGACAATGTACTTAAACTATTTAAAGTAAATGTAGGAATGCAGAAAAATGGCCACTGACTATTCTCATGAGATTATTACTAATGCATTAATATGTGCAAAAGGTCCCACCACCTCCCCAAGTCTGTGTATTCAGACTTCATAGTTGTTTAGCCTCTTTTTGTTGTTTTGTGTCTCTTCATAGTAGTTACTGATCTTTTTGTGTTTTGTTTTTGTGTCACTTTGTAATTGTTTTTTTTTTTTTGCCATTTATTTTTTTGTCTGCTTGCTTTTCCCCTTTTTGTAGTCTTTGTAGTTGTTTTGTGTCTTTACTGTACCTTGTGTCCTGAGGTCAGTGCCCAACTCCACCTTTTCTCATTGGAACTGTACCACTGAGTCTTGTGGTGCTGCACCGTGACATAAGTCTCATTTGTTCACACCTTATTCATTATTTACTTGGAATTCTGATATTCTTTGGAGTTGTGCTGTAATAGTGCCCATGTCATTGTTGTGTATATGAAATGTATATTTTTATGTTCTATTTCGGATCAGGTCTAGTACTTACTAGTACTTATTACGCAAATGATCTCATGCTTAACTTTAATTGGAGTTTAATTTGAAGGAATTATATGATATGAATTACTGTTTGAGAAGATTAAGATTTGCAAATAGTCTAATAATATTATAGATTTTTTTTCCACAAAAGGTCCTGAACATAATAGGACATTATATATTAGAAACGTTACTCTCAGTTTTTAATTATTTAAGATTTACTGTAACCAAAGGAAGAATTGCTAATTAATTATAATAAGAGCTCATAATTCATAAAGGAGGATGTATTCTCTACATTTCTACATTTGCATTTTGGCCAGAATACTCAGACTTATCTTTAAAAGCACAACTTAAAAATAAGACAACCTGTAATATATGTATCAGGGTGTTGCTCTGGTATCAGCAGGAAATGGACCCAAAGCACGACCCACAGACAAAAGGGGTAAAAGTTAAAAAGTCTTTACTTAAAAAAAAATGTCCAAAAATAACTCTGTCAAAGTGACTGGACAAGGACACGAGCTCAAACGAGTGTAACATTAGCAAAATCGCTGGAACGCTCACTGGAACAGATGAAGTGCCTCAGACAAAGGAGAAAGCAGATACACAGGGAGGCTCATCAGGGACAGGTGCAAGTGATCAGGGCAGGTGATCACACAGGTGGGAAACACACAAGGGCAGAAAGTGAAGTCACTGAAACGAGAGACAAGGCTGATACTACCAAAATAAAACAGGAAGACAACAAAAGACAGAAAAACAAGGAGAACACAATTTGGACAAGGGACCGGGACATGACCATATGAATCTTGTCTGCTTCTAACTGCACAGCCCAAAAGACATATAGAAAAAAGCAAGTGGTAATGTATTTTTTCCTTTTGTAATATAATCTGTAAATGTGTGAAAGGTTTTTTTTTCTTCTATACAGCCGTTTGAAAAACATTGTCCATATTTTAAGTAACAGTTGCTTTTATTTCTTACCAGTATTTTGGTAAAGTCTCTTATTCATCCACTAATTGAGTGTTTGTGACTTTCTTTTTGAGGTACCTTCTTTTTACAAACGTGCAGTTTACCAGTGTTAAGTCAAGTTGTTTCATTGGCTGTTCACATCTTAATTACCACAAAGTACAAGTTGTCAAAATGTGCACATCTTTACTTCTTTAGAGATGGTTCCAAGTTATTCTGAAAAGCACTTTTCTCAAATTGATCTTTATCCTTTATTCAAACAACTATTTCATAGTGAAGTTTCATAAACACAGACACTTTCTACATGTTAAAATAGAACAGAAGTGTTTATTTCTCCTTTATTGTCCAGAAAATAGCTTCAAACATTTAATGTGCAGGTGTAGTCTCGGGAATGGAAGACGGACAAAATGTATCACGTATAAGATATTGTGATATCTATATTATGTTATAAAAAAAACAGATGGGAATTTGGCCAATACCACAGATTAAATAGCTCCCAGTCAAGGTTTCTCATTTCTAAATAATAATAATAATAATACAAGTAATGATCACTGGTGAAAATTATACGTTTATTTGTATAGCACCTTACATCAAGGCAAGCCATCCTCATGGATGATTATTTTCTGATAATCTCAAAACGCACCCTCTCCCATTTTATATTTTACTTCATATCAGAGGACATATGCAATTCTGCTTTTTGAGAGTTATTTAGTTTTTTGCACTTCTATTTTGAAGATTTTCAGCCTGGAGAAGTCATGTGACCAAGTGTACTAACTGAATTATGACATCACTCGGCCTTCTAGGATTAATTAGAATGTTATAATGTTGGAATTAAAGCCTCCGTGTGGAAAACCAGATAGTTACTATCGGATCCTCAACAGACACATCTCCTTACATGAACTTACATTCATGTAAGGACAACTACTCAAACTACAACACAACTACTGGAAAAGCTTCAGTACTACAACCTCAATACAGCAATACTGCTGTATAATACTCAGGTACTACAACAAATATCAATATTTTGATTGAAAATGCGAAGAATCAAAAAATATCTTCCTGTTTTACTTGAACAACTTTTGATAGGAAGGCCGTAGAAACTCCATCCACCCTACTGTGGCTTCTGCATCCAACGGTACCATCCGCGACTCTCTCTGACGTCGGGAAGTGGTATCAGGGTCAGGCTGAGGGGACACGGGCCCCTTTGGGGAGACACTTTTTGGAATAGAGAGGAAGGAGCTAGAGAGATGGGACTTCCTACCGGGGGATTTTGCAACACGCCAGACACGCTGGTCTTGGTCCTCCGGGTTCGGGGAAGGTGGTGAACGTGTGAAAAATCCAACAAATCTTTCTGTTTTTCTGGAACAACTTTTGATAGGAAGCCCGTAGAGACTCAGAACCGAGCTCCATCTGCCACGGCCCCCATGATGTCCCAAGATTGTCCTCCTGACCCCTGGGATGTGATGCTCTTTGAAATTAAGCCCCGGATTTTTTTGGTCTCCTCAACCGTGGCTCCCGCACAGGGGAGGCTCACGAGCTGGTGAGTCAGGTACCCCGTCGCGGCGGAGGTGGGTCGGCCGGTCACACGCACCCCCGCTGGCACACCTTCAACCCCGACGTTCCTGCTGGACGACGCACACGTAACACGGGCAGCACGGAGACGAGGTGTCCACCGGCAGCCGCGAGGGAGGGGAGAGCGGCAACGGGGAGGAAGGCGGGTTGGCTGGTCACACGCACAACACCGGGCATCCTGAAACGTCTGCACTCGGGGGGACGAAGGCAACGAGTGCCTGCGACTGCCCCAGCCGCGGGGACGCGAGCGTCTCCGATTGATGGCAAAGCGAGGCACCTTGAGGGAGTAACCCGGGGCCACAAGGTGCGTTTGAAGTATCGATGATCAATGTGTCCTCCAATTCACATTAGTTCCCGCAGCTAGCTGCATTCTTTATCGACGCACAAGCCGAGTGATCCACTCTCTGGGTTTGCCAGAGTTCACAGACGGTTAGGTATTTCAAGGGGATAACAAAACCCCTGGGTGCTCCGTCCCGGGCGCGCCCCCCGTACAGTGACCTGACGGGGGGGGGGGGGGCGAGTGGGGTACCCGGAGGCGCACGGCGGTCGGCCAGGCGAGGCCGACACGGCGCACTTGGGTCAAGGTTCTGAATGGTGGGCCAGGCCATTTTTGTGCCGGACGGGGAACCCCGCTGTCCCCTTCCCGCCGAGAGTGCGCACCTGCGTCAGGTCCGTTGGCCATCGGAACAGGCACGCCACTCGTGTAGCGGGGGATCAGCCGGGGAAGTCCGGTCGGGACTAGGTGGTTGGGTTGTTGCGCGGCGCCCGAGGCACCAGAGGGGGTTGCAGCAGCAGGCCAGTCTGCCCACAAGGAGCAGACTGGCAGCCAGGAGACCCCCGCAGCGGCGACCACGCACGCACGCGCGCCTCAGGGAGGCACTCCTGCACCGCAGCAGCGCCACGACAGAGCATAAGGAGGGATGGCGGGCGAACAACGGGGGGATCGAACTCCGCATACCAACCAGTGCTCAATCGCCACGGCCACCGGCACAAGGCAAACACCTCGGTGCGTGAGACACGCACTCTAGCGCGCGAGACACACACTCTTACGTGCACCCTGACGGGCGGCAAAACCGTTCATTATCCTTCCGCCCACAGAATTTTCGTCACTACCTCACCGAGTTGGGAGTGGGTAATTTGCGCGCCTCCTGCTTTCCTTGGATGTGGTAGCCGTTTCTCAGGCTCCCTCTCCGGAATCGAACCCTGATTCCCTGTTACCCGTGGTCACAGAAAGTACCATCGAAAGTTCATAGGGCAGACATTCGAATGAGACATCAGCGCCACGAGGGCAAGCCATCGGCTCGAGGTTATCTAGAGTTACCAAAGCAGCATCCCCGCATGGGTTTTGGGTCTGATAAATGCACGCATCCCCGATGGTCAGCGCTCGTTGACATGTATTAGTTCTAGAATTTCCACAGTTATCCAAGTAATGTTAGAGCCATTAAAGGAACCATAACTCATTTAATGAGCCATTTGCATTTTCACTGTACCGGCCGTGTGTACTTAAGATGATACACTTCTCACATAGACCCGCTGATACTCTGTAGATTACTAGGGGCAGGGAAAATAAACAAAAAAAACTAAGTTTACGTTTTTTTAACTGGAGAAGAGGCTGAGAAACTGACCTTTTTCCTTTTCTCCGGTTAAAATGGTGTTTTCCATTTCCCCATGCTACATTCCGCACAAAATCAGAAACCAGTTTTCAGAAACTGAAGAGGCTCAAATCATAGAGTATGTTTATCCGAAAAAATTGTGCTTATATGCGGCCACTTGAAGCAAGTTTCCCCGGAGCTTGACACTTAACACAACGAAATAAAATATAAGTATAATAATATTTATTATATATATACTTTTTTATTTTTATTTTTTTGCTGGCGTGCTGACCTAGTCCACTGACCGAATAGAAAACGTTACCCGGCATCGAAGGGCCTCCACCGGGCCGGCCTTGTGGCTGGCACCCGGGTGGTCGGTTCATCCGCTCTGCGGGTTTAGCTTCATCGGCATGAGGGCATGCGCGGGGGGGTGTCTCCAGACACTTCCTCCATGTTCCTCCCGGGCTGCCCGATATGAAGTTAGACCAAGATGCCCCGTCTGCCCTAGTTGTCTGCCGACGGAGCCCGCCGAGCCGACCCTCAAAGATTAAACCATGCAAGTCTAAGTACACACGGCCAGTACAGTGAAACTGCGAATGGCTCATTAACTCAGTTATGGTTCCTTTGATGGCTCCAACATTACTTGGATAACTGTGGAAATTCTAGAGCTGCTGGTGGACACCTCGTCTCCGTGCTGCCCACGTTGTGCGTGCATCGTCCGGTGGGAACGTCGGGGTTGGAGGTGTGCCAGCGGGGGTGCGTGTGACCGGCCGACCCGCCTCCGCCGCGGCGGGGTACCCGACTCACCAGCTCATGAGCCTCCCCTGTGCGGGAGCCATGGCCCCTGTCCCCCACCAGGGACGGGCACTCATTCGACTACGACCTCAGATCAGACGAGACAACCTGCTGAATTTAAGCTATGAGCTTTACAGCGCTCCTCGCCCGGACCTCGCCGCTTCCTAGGGCCGTGGACTAAGTGCTCAAGTTATGATTGGGTTATTATTGTTGGATTTGTCTCATCTATATATTGCATTGAAAAAAATCCTTATAGAAAATAATGTCATTTGAATTTAATCTATTAATAAGTTTACCTCTTTTTTGCTGACTTCTTCTGGTGTTGGGCATACACTGTGGTGGTACATGCTTGCAAGGATGTCACGCTTGCCTCATGGGTAGAGAAAATATTTTTTACAAATATACAAGAGATATATATTGACTCAAAATATGAGGTAGCGGTCAGTAAAGGTGGCTGGATTAGGATAATTGCCATGCATATTTTTCATGTCGTCATTGTGACAGCAATCAAGTTGTCAAGATTAAAATATATTATTTTATAGAAAATTCATCTTTGTTGTTCAAGTAGTTTTACATCGTTACATAGTTCTACAATAAAGTGGTCAACCTTGTAGGTTTAAATCCCTCCTCCTCATGCAGACCCAGACTAGGACTCACAACGGTAGTGCATCACCCAGAGATGGCAAGTCCTAAATACGACAATTGTAAAGCCCATGTTTGGCTGTCACATTAATAGAATTCTTTAGTTTCAAATTATGAATGCAGTCTTTTATGATAGATTGTCTCCAGGTGATTGATCATTGCTGAAACTTAGTTAGAAGTTAGATATCCACAGAGATATAAGCACTTTTGTCTGATTTAAAGTTAATGTTCACAGGTTCTCTTTTAATTAGAAACCATCTGTAGATGGAGATAATACCCATTGATAGGGAGTACTTTCTTCCACGGTTGAAGGACACACCCATTATGAGTTAAATCAACAAAATGTGCATCCGTACAGATCGACATTGTAGAGAATACAAAAATAGGCTGGATTGAAAAATACTGGAATTATTCTCTTAACCAATTGTGTATTCTTGAAAATGGTCAATAAGTCGGGAAACCAACAGTCATTCGATGGCCCAAAGAAAATGCACATGCATAATTCATAACCAATTACCATACCTTCCATGTCCTCTTGCGAACACCCATCCAGGTCAACAGTTTTCTAAAATGGTATGATAGAAAATAAATGAGTTGGAAAGCTGAAATTGTTGTGAACAACCTATGACAAGAGTATGCAAAAGTACTATATCAAAACAGATCAACTGATATAAATAGTTCAACTACATTTACGTAATTAAATTCAAACTATAACCACTATATACCGGCTTTAATCACCTGTATGTTAATTAAGTTAAAATACTTCTGAAAGAGTGGGATTTTTCAGTGGACAATGTTGTCCTTTCTCAATTTCTTATATAAAAAAAATATATATAACAGGAATTAATACCATTCAGATTAGTGGGAATCTCATCCAGACTCTTCCCTTTGTATTCGCCTAATCGTCCTTGTTCCAATGCCAGCAGAACCTTGCTAATCTTAGCTCGCTGGAGGGTTCCCTCTGGAAGGCGGTAGTGCTTTCTGTGGACGTCAAAGTTATGCCCAAGGAAATCTGCTAACTGGTCAAGTTCTGTAGTCTTGAGATTCAGAACAATTGAGAGGGTAGCAATGTGTTTCCTGAGTTTCGTTGAGGTAAGCGCTTTGACATCTTCACATTCGTGCACAAACTGCCTAATGCAGTCAGAACCCCTGAGGTAATTAACAGAATTCGGCAACGCGAACAAGAATACATTCTCATTCAGTATCCCATATTCTTCTCGCTTTTTGATCAGAGTATCGATCGATTCCCTCATGAGCGGGGTGAGGAGAACTGGAACTTTCCTTCCTCACTTTCCTACTATGGTTATCTGAACAAAATGTTTGCAAAGCTTCTGCTCCAGTGTTGTAAGGGCCAAGTTAACATCTTCATGCGTTTCTGATGCGTCTCTTGATAAGTACGCAAACAAGGGCATTCTAGATACCTCTCCTTCTCTCTGACAATTGAAGAGGATAACTTGAGCCAGGGTCACTTTAGCAAAGTCTTTCCAGTTTGATGGCGTACCCTCTTCTTTCAGGGCATTCAAGTGTTCCACCTGTTTCTCAGATAAATGGGAACGAAGATTTTGGACATCCTGCGTGAATGGAAGGAGTTGAGGAGAATTCCACTTCGACTGGTCAAGTTGAGTTAGCGCTTGGCTTGCTATGTCAAATCTCCAACTTTCTTGGTATAGCTGAAATTCCTCAGCATTTTGGGCAGTTTCTTTACCTTTTGTCTTCAATCCTTCAGACTTTATAAACATGGCCAATGAATGCAAGCTGTGTCCAACTTTGCGAGCTGGAGATGGACATTGATATTTGTCAGTTTCCTTACTGAATCCAGCAAGGCATCTTGCAGCATTGACAACATGGCTGTACTTTTCAGGCTTTATGAGTTATTTGATTGTCTTCATGGGTGTTACTTTTTTAGCTGCCAGCAATAGTCTGCCAAGCTCCCTCAGTTTTTGTGATATATGTTGATGTTGGCTGTTTACCCTCTCATTCTTCTTGAACAGTCTGTAATCATACTCTTGAATGCAGTGTTCTTGCTTAACAGCAATTGCAATCATGTCTTGATTCATATTATTTAAGAACTTCCAGTATGCATCACAAAATCCAATTGGAGCAGGTTCAGCAAAAGCACACAATGCTTGGACTCTTGTTTTACCTTTAGACGGCTTACCCTGGTATTTAAATTTACAGGATTGAAAATTGCGCCACATCACCCTCCTGTTAAACAAGCCATAGCAAGAGGGACGATGCATAAACTCTGTTCCATCAGTGGGTTTTTTAGGTTGCTTGCACGGGATAAGTTTTCCTTTCTGGTTCTCCAAACATCATTGTTGTGTGCGAAGTTACCTTTATAATAATCTCACCCTGAGCCTGTAAATCTTCTTTTTAAGAGTTGGCAGGTTAACAGCAATTATTCAATTATTGTGTAAAGTATACCTTAAACTGACTACACTCTTTACCGTCTACTGCATGTTTGGAAAATGTACATTCTATAGAAGGGCTAAGTAAAATTCAGAGTACCCTCAGTCAAAGTAAATTTACAAATTTTCTTAATTTTGTCAAAACTTTTTGAATATGTTAAATACAGATTAAAGCATAAAAAGACACACCCAGGATTAAATCTACGAAGATATTTGGGGGATTAATATTGAAAAAAATGGACATAATTACTAAAGTGGTAGCCCCCCTCCGAAATTTACAGCAGGCTCACTAGCCAGAGTAACAGATGTGCACTAATGATTGTTTTTTTGCATATATCGTCAATATGCATGCCTGGCACTCTTGTGAACATGGTGTTGAGTTTGGTTGGCGCTAACTTTTAAGTGATATGATGAAGTAAAAAAGAGGCTTACAGGACGGCAACAGCCTCTCCTTTGCCTTTGTGAAGCAATTTCAGACTTTGAAGTGGAAGGGCCCTCTGAACTGTCATCACTTGAATCCTAGAGAGCATTAGAAAAATCCTGTGGTTCATTCATCTGCAACAAGGTAGTTCTGTCAAGATATAGTTATCCATCTTATTACCTTCTAAAAATCAAATACAGGGGAAAGACTTTGGCCGAAATGACTTATTAACTAGTTATTGGTATTCAAAGAGTTAGAGGCATACCAGAATGCTTTTTGTCCTCCTCAGCTTAGGAACAAATTCATCGTCTGATTGAACACCTTTAACATCTTTAATAGAATCCTCATCATCAGTTTCGTCCACTATAGTCTCACTTGAGTTGTACAGAGAATCTGGTACTCTATCCATCTGCAAAATGAGTTTAGTCAATGTATAGTTTATTTTTTTTACATTCCAATAAAATCCATTGTAGTATAAGGATTTTTGGAACACTGGCCTATTAACATTAACTTGCATTCAAAGTATCTGAGACATACCTTTTGAATGACTTCAAAGTGTGGAATCAATGGGTGATCATTGATACAATCTTCATCATCTTCAGTGTCAGGATAATCCACTAGGGAATACCCTCTGACAGTAAAAACCTTTATACAAATAAACACAAAAAATGTTTTCTGTAACTGGCTCCATGGTGGCTACAGTTAATGAAGAACTTGGTTCCCTCAAGCAGACTCAACCAAATCACCCAAACAGTTGCACTGAGTTGTATCAGAAAAGAAATGAGACACCGTGCCAGCATAGGAATGGACCTACATAGTGTACAGGTCAACCTAAAGATTGTGACCACAGTTTCCATATTACTCAATTACCTGGATAGTAGCACCATCACCGTTTGAAGCCTCATGGGATGTCAAATCTAAAGGCAGCCTCTCAGTCTCAACTGCCTCAGCAGGAGCTGCTCGTCTGTCACCTGGAACGCATGAAGAGATGATAGTAATCATGTATGTGGAGATATTCATAGGTTGCAGGGCATGATGTGTTTTTCCAGGTTAGTCCATCAAGTTTAAATACATTTAAAATACATAAATCAATTACAGCTGCAAGAAGCGATGATGGTGACATTGCCCCACTCCCACGCTCGTAGGGGTGTGTGGGCCCCAATAAATATATCAACCTTAAGATAGCTCAAATTTCAAGGTGCATTAAGATAAAATGTGCTTCATTTGGACTCGTATTCTGCTAAAAAAGACAAAAAACATTTGTTTGTAGGGATGTACTGTACTTTATCAACATTAAATTAATGAATAAGCTACTATCATCATTTGGAGTGAAAACCAGAAAATGTGTTCAATCACGTGTCATTGTGCAAGTGTAGCTGTTTGCACCAAGGCCAGTCTGCATCCCCGTAACTGGAGGTTATTTCTTCTTCTGGGGCAACGTGTCTTAGAGCAAACATGCAGAGATGTGGCATCACACCAACGCCAACGATTTGCATCTTGCAGTTAGGCTTTTTGTGCTCATCATTTACCAGCCGACCCAGTGACTTGTCTTCAAGACTTAAAAAAAAAAAAAGGAAAGGAAATCATGCAAAACTTGGAAAAGAAAGATTAGAGAAACATGGGCAAAGTTTCATTCAAGAGATGATAGACAGTCAATATGTTTAAAAAGCTCAAGGATAGACAGACCATTTGTTTAAGTGTTAAAGTAGGTCAAATGTATAAAATCAGACATACAAGGTTTTTGGCATGATGTGACGCTGGCCAATATGATGAAAATCAGACTTACAGTGCATGGAGGCACATGAAGTCGCTGGCTGAGGTGATAAGACCAGACCTACAGTACATTGAGGCATGCTGAGTCGCTGGATGATGCGATAAGATCAGGCCTGCGGCGCACCAGTGCCTGTTTTAATGAGGACCAGTGTAATATGATCATGCCTGTAGTAAGGGAAAAACGGCACGCGATGCAAGTTTTTGGAAGAGGTTAGACCCAGGTCAGAAACTAATTGTGTCATAAATCATCACGTATAGATCCTTGAACATAAACTTGGGCCGGAATCAAAGACACCCCTTATGAACATATGAATTGAACTGTTTGAAGAAATAATTAGGGGAGGGAAATTAAATGTTAGCTCCGCTCCCATCTAGTAAAGGCAGGACAATATTGTGTATAAAAGACGGACTCAAACTGTTATTATTCAGTGAGTGTTACATGTAACATCCTCTGGTTTTGTTCTGCATTAAATAGAATAAAACTCTATTGCTTCAAACTCTGCTTCTCTCCAGTGAAGATCTTTTCTTGACTTTGTAATATTTTTGAAACTACATTTGACTCCAATAGCTGCTTAATTTGAACAAAGATACACGTTGATGAGGAGACCCAGACTCATCTGCTGGCCCTGCGTCAGGTCTTTCCCCCCCCGACAGTAGCTTGCAGGTATTACTGTCATGGTGATTCACTTGCTTGGTTTGTTAGAAATTAATCATTATCTGTCCTGCCCTGTATCTGCCGAGCTCTGGCATTAAATGTCATTATCCACTGTTATTGGTTTCCTGTGTGCTGCATTTGGGCCCAAACACCCTCCGTGACTCCGCAATTCTATCACCTGCAAACAAGGGCACATTCATTACTACTTTCAACCAACATTTGCCTTTCCATTTGAACTCAAACAGGAACACTGCTTCTGTGTCATTGTAGTTCTTTATGAAGATCCTGTTTGAAAAGTTTACCCGGTATTTAAGAACAAAGTCTCCTTGTTTGAAAACTTCAGCAGCAAGCACACCTCCACCTTTTTAAAGCCAGAGGAAATCTATGTTGCATTATTCACTAGAGCAGTCTACTATCTTTTGAATTTGAGACTATTTAATTTAAATTGTCAACATTAAAAAAAAAGGTACAGATAAAGATTCTTTATTTCAATGACAGCACTCAACTGTTGAAACATCTGCACTTTTAAGGTTATTTTTTAAGTGCTTGACAAATACAAATGACTAAAACAAGTGTGCTCTACTCAGATGATTTTCTCTGTAAAAATATCCAAAAGGCATAAAGCAGCTATGTGTAACAAAGTCAAAGTCCATCTGTGTGCTGTTGGCTTTTTTTTTTTTTACATATTGTGATTGAACATGCACTAATACCTTGTGTTAATGTAAAACATACAGAAGTTAAAGAACTAACCTTTATACGGGTCGATAAAATACTCTTTGAGACCAGCCTTGTCAGTCTTCAATTTAATATCTTTTTCAGCATCCTGTTGAGGACGAAGGGTCTACTCCTCACTGATCTTTCCATTTCCCTTTAATCCTCAGCTATTGCACCTGTTGACAGAAGAATAATGTATCAACTTTGTGATCTAGCGCTGAACAACTCATCTCCAACTCTAAACTGCGATTTGAAGCTAATCTAACCAACAACAGAACAAACCCAAAGGAAACAAGACGTTTCAATCAATTCTGCTCCTGGACACACTTGGTGAAGTTGACCCCCATATGCGGCAGAATATACGAAAAGTTTAAGGGAGGTGTGTTAATGTGTTTCAAGTGGAAAGAAATTCACTGTAACATAGCAGCACAAGTTTTCCCTGTGACATGTTGACCCAAGTGTCATATTTAACCCTGCAAGCCTTCACATCCACACACCAGATAAACGTGGCACAGATTTAAATGTGTGGCACCCACCACACCCTGCTAAATAATCTCACCCTGAGCCTGTAAATGTTCTCTTTAAGAGTTGGCAGGTTAACAGCACTGGCAGTCAGTGATTGAGACAATGCTGAGCATTAAACATCAGAATAAATTAACTAGGGTAATTCCAGAATAGGAGGACAATTTAGACATCAACACTTTTGAAAAATGAACCTTTTATTTTATTCTTTTTTGTTATGCATTTAAGAAAAACAGATAATAAACCATCAAAAAAAGTGAATTGTCCAGCTAAGGCATCAAATGTACACTTTTTATTAGATGTTTTATTTGTTGTGTGCCGGGCTTTGTGCAACCCTGTTATAAATACTCATTAAGCAGAAAAAAGTATTTTCAAAAATATTCTTCAATAAAATTCTTTACTATTAAGTAAAGAAAGTCACGTTTACATCAAATACTCATGTAGTTTTGGATAAAACTGGTTTAATATTAATTTAAGTAGCTTTTTAAATCTATCTTGCCCAACTTTTCAATTGTCACACATTTCTTTTTACCAATTTCAGTATTTATTTATTTATTTTAAATATTTGCCCAAATACATTATGCATACAATTACTCAAACTATTAAAAAGGACATTAGTTTAAACTTTTGTGAGCTGAGAAAATTATTTAAGGCTATTTTAATAGAAAATGATATAGTAACAGGGTTGCGTAAAGTAAGACAGGGTTGAATGGCTACATTACTTTTGATTGTAGATCATGACATAAATGTGACAAATAAATACTCAGGACCACAGAAATGTTGTTTGATAATATTTTATATATATATTTTCCAATGAAGGATGAACATTAAGAGTATCAGTGATACATAACAAACATGTCAAGACAACAACAAACTGGATATGGTCAAATATACACTGGACAAATATAAAACATTGTCGTATTACAGTATGCAAACTACCTTGCTTAAAAAATAATGAACATTTAAAAAAATAGTCATGAACTGACAAATATTAACTAAATTGAACTTGTCCCACCCTGCTGCAGCAGACATTAAATTTTCGTGGTATGCCAGATTATTCCATACCTCCCTTGCAAAAGCCATGTGGCGTGATGTAACGTTCTCTGGGGGAGGAATAAGGGTCAGCACATCCTGGAAGGGATACCAATGAAGATCATCCCCCAATGGCCAGAAAAAACAGTTTGAGCCCACTTTGTGCAAACATTTCACCTGGCAGTGGGTCTCATTCACCTCGGTGATGATCCCTGGGTAGATGATTGTGAGCGGATGCGCTCACACAGGGAAACTGCAGAGGGAGAATGAAACGAGGGAGCGTTCTTTGAGAGCGTAAAACAGTTTATTAAAGGCGGCTCGGTCTCTGTCTCCGTCTCGCCTCTGTCCCCGTCTCCGCTCGTCTTCGTGACGTTCCGTCCTGTCCGTCTCTCCAACATGAACCCAGCCTACTGCAAGACAAAACCAGGTCATCGGCGTGCTTTTATTGTGCGACTGATTACCTGATTCCGTCCAGCTGCCTGGCCTCCAGCTGAGCCACTCCCATCTCCTCCCCAGCAGCCGACCCAGCCACCACACCCCACTGCCACATACCCCCACCGCCCGACTCAGGCCGGGAGCCCACCGGCCGGGAGCCCACCGGCCGCAAGCTGACCCCCCCGCCGAACGCGAGAGAAAGTCAGCCACAACCATCTGGTTACCCGGCCTGTGGATCACCATGAAGTTAAACGGCTGTAACGCCAGATACCAACGAGTGATCCGGGCATTGGCATCCTTCATGCGGTGGAGCCACTGGAGCGGGGCATGGTCCGACCAGAGGATAAAAGAGCGTCCCAGGAGATAATAACGCAGGGCGCCGACCGGCCACCGTATGGCGAGGCACTCTTTTTCCACCATACTGTAGTTCACCTCCTGCTGAGCCAGCTTCCGGCTAATGTACAGTACGGGGCGGTCGACCCCCTCCACCTCCTGGGACAAAACGGCCCCCAGCCCGCTGTTCGAGGCGTCGGTCTGTAAAACAAACGGGAGAGCAAAGTTAGGGGAAAACAGGAGCGGCTCTCCACAGAGAGCTTGCTTTACCCTCTCAAATGCCAGCTGGCACTGCTCCGTCCACTGGACCGGATCTGAGGCACCCTTTCGGGTCAGGTCGGTCAGGGGGCTGGTAAGCTCCGAAAACCCCGGAATGAACTGCCGGTAATAGCCCGCCAGCCCCATAAACCTCCTGACCTCCTTTTTTGTCTTGGGAGCCGGACAGGCGGCAATGGCCGCGGTCTTCTCCAGCTGCGGCCGCACCTGCCCGCCGCCCAAGTGGTACCCCAGATACCGTACCTCCCTCCGTCCAACCGCACACTTCCTCAGGTTAGCCGTGAGCCCCGCTCTCCTCAGGGACTCGAGTACTGCCCCCACCTGCTGCATATGCTGCTCCCACGTCTCACTGTGGATGATGACATCATCCAGGAAGGCAGCAGCATATGCTGAGTGTGGTCGCAGCACCCGGTCCATGAGCCGCTGGAAGGTGGCAGGGGCTCCAAATAACCCGAACGGAAACGTCACGAATTGGTACAAGCCGTACGGTGCGGCGAAAGCCGTTTTTTCCTTAGACTCTGGAGACAGGGGAATCTGCCAGTAGCCCTTGGTCAAATCCAGTGTCGTGTAAAAACGAGCCGTGCCGAGCCGATCGAGGAGTTCGTCGACCCGGGGCATCGGGTAAGCATCGAACTTGGACACCTCATTCACCCTGCGATAGTCCACACAGAACCGTACTGACCCATCGGCCTTGCGCACCAGTATGACGGGACAACTCCAGTCACTGTTGGACTCTTCTATTACGCCCATCTCCAGCATAGCCTGAAGCTCTGCCTGAACAATTTTCCTCTTGTGTTCAGGCAGCCAATAGGGCCGTGAGCACACCGTCACGCCCGGGGGCGGTGGTGTGCGAGAGTGGTGCGCCCGGGCAGGGGGGAGAACACATCAGCAAACAGCCTTTGCAACGCGACAACGTCTGCCCTCTGACTCGGTGAAAGATGGCTGTCACAAGAGACCGGGGCTGATTTGTCCATCTTTTCTACCTCCGGTCCCAACTCATCTTTCTCCATCACCGTAGTAGCCAGAGATGCAGAGGCCACCTCCCTCCATTCTTTTAGGAGATTGAGGGGGTAAATCTGTGCCGCTCCCCCCCTGTCCGATCGCGCCACCTCGTAATTGACGTCCCCCACTCGCCGTGTGACCACAAAAGGGCCCTTGCCACTTTGTGAGTAATTTGGAGCTAGTGGACGGGAGCAATACAAGCACTTTATCTCCTGGTGTAAATTGAGGCAGTCGCGACCCTCTGTTATACAGGCGCTGCTGACGCTCCTGAGCCTGGAGCAAATTCTTCCGTGATAACTGACCCAGTGAATGGAGTTTTGCTCTCAGGTCCAGCACGTATTGAATTTCACTTTTGCTGGTGCTTGGACCCTCCTGCCAGTTTTCTTTTAGCAGGTCCAACACACCCCGTGGCTTCCTGCCAAACAATAATTCAAAGGGAGAAAATCCCGTGGAGGCCTGGGGAACCTCCCGCACTGCGAACAACAGAGGGTCTAACCATTTATCCCAATTACGGCTGTCCTTGTGAACGAACTTACGCACCATGTTCTTAAGCGTTTTGTTAAACCGCTCCACCAGCCCGTCTGTCTGTGGATGATAGACACTAGTCCGGATGGAGCGGACGCCCAGTAGCGCATACAGTTCGCGTAACGTGCGTGACATAAAGGACGTGCCCTGGACAGTTAAGATCTCTTTCGGGATCCCAACTCGGGAGATCACGTGAAACAGTGCCTGCGCCACACTCTTGGCCGAGATAGTACGCAGCGGCACTGCTTCGGGATATCGTGTTGCGTAATCCACGAGAACTAACACAAAGCGATGTCCCTGTGCACTCCAGTCTAATGGCCCGATGAGGTCCATCGACACTTACGACCTGGTCGAAAGCATGACGGAGGGTTTCATCCCGGGAAGGGCCCCACCTCCTCCGAGTCCCCGGATACTCGTGAATATCACCCTGAACACACCTCACCCTCACCCACGACGCTTCCACCAATGCCCCAGGCCGAACCAAGCGCTGGTGGATCATGGTTTGGGTACAACCAGTGTCCAGCAGAGCCTGGTGTATACCCCCCTGTATACATACTGGTACGTGGTATGTCCCTTCCGGACCGGGGGAGGAGTCTGGCGGTCCCGCAACCCGGACCAACTGTCCGACCTCCATGAGTGGGCACTCACGCTGGAACTGGCCGTGTTGCCCGCACCGCCAGCAATCCTGCCCCAGGGTTTGAGGACACCCTCTGGGTGCCAGAGGACCAGACCCGCCGACTGGGCCACCATGGACGTGCAGGGGGCTAGCAGCCGCTGCCCCCGCCAGGAGCCTCCTCCTCGGGGCTGGGGTCGGCCGGTCCGCTGGGAGGCACGGTAACCCGGCTTCCTCCCTCATGCTCCGCCGGGGAAAGGAGAGATGGTCCTCCGCGAGGACGACGGCGGCCTCTAGGCTGATGGGCCGGTTGCACTGGACCCAATTGGCCGCGGAGGAGGGTAACCCGGCGACAAACTGTTCCAGTACCATCTGCCCTGCGACGTCCTCTGCGGAGTTGCTCCCTGGCTGCAGCCAGCGCCTCGTCGCCACTGAGAGCCGCTGCGCTTAGGGGAAGGGCCGGCCGGCGTCCTCGAAGGGGAGCCCCCTGAACCGCCGGGGATGTCCCTCCGGCGTGCTTTCCAGCCGGTCCAGGATGGCCCTCCTCAGCTGGTCATACGTCTGGCGAGAGGATGCCGGCAGAGTGTGGGCTGCCAACTGTGCTCCCCAGACAGCAGGGGTAGCAGCCGCATCCCCCACTCCTCCCTCGGCCACCCACACGCCGCCACCGTGCCCTCGAAGATCTCCAGGTATGCCTCCGGGTCATCCTCGGAGGTCATCCTTAGCATGGCGACGTGCGGCGGTTGGGCCGGGTTTGTACAACACTCACCCTCCCGAGTGGCCGGTCGCTGCAGCAGCTCCCGCAGGAGAGCACGGTCCTCACACTGCGTGGCCGCAGTCTCCGCGAGAGCCTGGCTCAGCTGCCGCTGTAGGGCGGCCGTACCCTCCTGCATCGCGGTGAGGAGCTGGAGTGCTTGCTCCAGCGGACTGGGCGGGGATTCCCCCCCGACATGGTCCCTGTTCAGGCGCCAAATGTGAGCGGATGCGCTCACACAGGGAAACTGCAGAGGGAGAATGAAACGAGGGAGAATGAAACGAGGGAGAATGAAACGAGGGAGAATGAAACGAGGGAGAATGAAACGAGGGAGCGTTCTTTTGGAGCGTAAAACAGTTTATTAAAAGGCAGCTCGGTCCCTATCTCCGTCTCGCCTCTGTCCCCGTCTCCGCTCGTCTTCGTGTCGTTCCGTCCTGTCCGTCTCTCCAACATGAACCCAGCCTACTGCAAGACAGAACCAGGTCATCGGCGTGCTTTTATTGTGCGACTGATTACCTGATTCCGTCCAGCTGCCTGGCCTCCAGCTGAGCCACTCCCATCTCCTCCCCAGCAGCCGACCCAGCCACCACACCCCACTGCCACAATGATGTTGTCATACACCAGGGCACACCATTTGCCCACAAACTCTGGTCTGTGCCACTGCACCTCTTCTGGTGTGTTGTGAATGGGGCCTTCTGTTGGGTCATCTGTGGCAACAAAGGTTGTTGTTTTTTTGGGGGGGGTGTTTAATCTCTCAAGTACCTTTTTCCTGGCATTACTCCTCTTATGTGCCTCTCTCCATTTTTTACAACGGGCACGCTGCGCTCTCCAGTCCTGTCTTTTTGCATTTTCTCCTTTTCCTGTTTCTACATCTTTCCTCTACTTCTCTTTCTCGTTTACTAAGTACTCCTGTCTCCTCTGCTCATCAGCATCACGCCTGGCACGATAGCGCCTTTGCTTTTCAGCAGCGCTCAATCATGTGCTAGAACTCTGTAGAAATCAATTTTAAAAAGGCTATTAACCTCTTGATCTAACCATGATTTAAACACATTTGTTCTTTTTAATAATTGTTAAGAAAATGGTAAGTAGTTGCAACCTTAACATGCCTGGGATACTTGGTGGCAATAAAAAAAGGAAATTCATACTGTGGGAAAATACAGTAATACATTTAAAACATTATATTATGCTACATTATACATACACATGACATTTTACTATAAATAATAGAGTAAACTGAAGGAAATGCAACCCTGTTACTATATGTCAACCCTGTTACTCTAATTATAGTAACAAGGTTGCAAGTAACAGGGTTGCAAATCAATGCTAATTTGAGCTTTTACCTCAGGAATTAATGCTAGCTGCACAATGCAATGCTACTGTCAAGGAATGGACACACAAAGATACATTTGAAATTAATTTGTTTTAGTCTCATAATGGGAGTAACAGGGTTGCGTTTGTGTGAGTGCCACACTCCTTCAAGAGTGAAAAGATTGGATTGCATTACAAGAGACATATATCAATAGAATAATACCAACAAAAGTAAATAAAAACCCTATTTTAAATGTTATATTTGACATGCAAGTTGGTCACTAAGAAGCTGGGACAAGAGAAGAATGCCATTTTAGGGCGTGTTCGACAGCTATTTGATATTTTAAATAATATTTTGAAACCACTTTTTCGCCAACTTTATATACATTTTGTCTCAAGACAAGTATATTTAACACGACGAGTGCATGTTTTAGCTTTTTGGGCATGGATTATTTGATATTATTGATTATTTTTATATGTGGGACATGAAATGTCCTCCAATTCTGGAATGACCCACTAACTGAAGCCAGTATTAGCATTAAACATCTGAATAAATGAACTAACTAAAGCCAGTATTATCAGCAGTAAGGATGTAAATAGCTCGCTAACGTTCGCTAGCTAAGTGGGTAAAATGTCCATTTATTTGCAGCACTTAAACACAAACCCTGCCTTGAGAAAGCCACGCAATCTATTACCAAATCAATTGGGATGTTTACCGTTCCAGACTCTATTGTTGAAAACAAAGGGTTTGGGGAAAAAATGGTGAAATGCTTGAGCCGAGCTGAGAAAACCCCACGAGCACCCACTAGAGTAGAAGATATTTCATTTTTAGATTTGAAACATGCATGACCAACATCACTTCTGTAATAAAAAACAATGTATTAGATGTTACAATGCACCTTTATTACATCCGTATTGTGAAGTATTATGAATGTTTAACTATTATGTGCCTTATTATTTTTCTCTTATTAAGAAGTGTAAAATGTTGTTAAATTGAGTGACTGCACCTAAAAATAACCGCTGGACTGAAATAATATACAATATTATAAACTGTAAAAACGTAAGGGTACACCACTTCTTAAAAGGGTGACTGAAGATCTGACCGGAGCAGAGAAGCGCTAAGAGGCGTGGACACGCTTAAGCGCCAACAAGGGGGCCAATAGGACCTGGCCCCCCGCCAACCAATGGGAGAAGACTATACCTGAAAGGCGGCAGGTATAAAAGATCTTGTAAAACAATAGATCGGCCCCTTGTCCTGTGAAACTGTGAGACAGAGTAACTACTTTAATGTGGTCTGTGGAACGGTGAAATAGGACGGACCGCAGCTGCGTACTTCTGTAATGCTCATTAACATCATCATCGAATAAATATCGTTTACTTTAAGAGAAGTTTTCCGCAATTGATTTCTACAGATCTCTATTTCAAATTAAAAGAACACGACAAAATTGGTGACCCTGACGTGATTTGAAAAGAAGACGGCATCTGGAGGACTGCAGCACGTGGCTAACACTCGTACAAGGCCTACAAAGAAAAGGTAAGCAGAACCTGTTACATCCAAATCTGCATAGTATAAAATATATTCTGTTTAGGTACGAGTGTTGGCAACGAGTTGTAGTCTTACATTTGCTGTCGTTTTAAACTATATAGTGAAAGTAAATAAAATGATGATGTGATGAACAGTACAAAAGATTGTGCGAAAAGACCTAGGCATCCGGTGGCGTCCTCCATTGAATAGTCGTTAAAGAGTAAACAAAAGACCTTCTGGGAAGGCCCAGTGGGATAAAGCTGGTGTTGTAGCAGTGGAGAAAGACCTAGGATAGGCCCGGTTGACCCCGGTGAGTATTACCGGAAGATTACGTATAGATTAATGACGATTGCTATATTGTCTCTTTTATTATATCTCATCTCCGCTGCACAAGCATAGATATAGTCGTTAAAAATAGGTTTATAATAGATTGTTTGTTGGGAGCGTTCAGAGAGACGGCTACGAGCAGTGTGAATTAAATAGTTTGTTGGGAGCGTTCAGAGAGACGGCTACGAACAATAT
>CALSCE010008935.1:22502-46814 GCA_943593645.1 Bovichtus variegatus
TATGAAATAGAATTGTTTGTTGGGAGCGTTCAGAGAGACGGCTACAAGCAGTGTGTTTTTTGTTTTTTAAAATAACGGTGTCTGTACTGAGGCAGAGAGTGGAAACCAAGCGGTGCTTACTAAAAGCTCTCTATCACGGTATAACGAAGTCAGTTGCTCGGGTGAATTCCATACAAACTGACTGGCTGTTATTAGTGTTGGGGAATTGGGGAGGGAAACAAAGAGAATTAACAAAAGGAACTGGTTGTACGAGGCCTTCTCTAATCCAGTAACCCGCACGCACACGTGTGTAGAAGCTTGGTTGCTAGGATTGGAAAATAAAGCCAGAAGTCAAACCGAACCTTGAGTCTACTCGGAAGAGACGGGGATTAAATTTTAAAGGGTAAAATAAGCGGGTAAAGCGGCATAAAATAATTAAAATCCAGTACGATTCAAAATAATATGATAAAACAAATTATAATATAAAGAAGATTGAGAAAACTACAAA
Organism: Bovichtus variegatus; assembly: GCA_943593645.1. Classification (NCBI taxonomy): domain Eukaryota; kingdom Metazoa; phylum Chordata; class Actinopteri; order Perciformes; family Bovichtidae; genus Bovichtus; species Bovichtus variegatus. Next base: position 22,990 of record CALSCE010008935.1, read on the forward strand.
AAGGGGAAGTTGTTTTCCCTCTAGTGGTAGAGAAAAATAATATAGCGCCATCTAGAGGCCAGATAAGCAAAAATAAAATAGCGCCATCTAGAGGCCAGATAGGAAAAATAAAATAGCGCCATCTAGAGGCCAGATAGGAAAAATAAAATAGCGCCATCTAGAGGTCGGATAAGCAAAATAATATAGCGCCATCTAGAGGCCGGATAAGCAAAATAATATAGCGCCATCTAGGGGCCGGATAAACACAATTATATAGCACCCCCTAGGGGGCAGACAAAATAGACACATAATAGCATTATACATAAAAGCGTTATACACATAGTACACTATAGAGTAGTGTAATAATAACAGATCATATACACATAATAGCATTATACATAAAAGCGTTATACACATAGTACACTATAGAGTAGTGTAATAATAACAGATCATATACACGTAATAGCATTATATACATAATATACTATAGTAGTGTAGTAATAATAAATCATTGGCCATATAAAAGCATTATACACATAAGCACACTCTAGTAGTAGAATAATAATATTATTTAATAAAATATATAATAATTAATATATATAAATAATAATGGCAACTGGGTTCCCAAAACCAGGCTCAACTGCAGCATTAAAGGATAGAATGTATAAAAGATTAGATGCTATAACAGAGCCCAGGGAAAGAAAAAAGGTCAGAGATCAAATGACGAAGCAGATGGATTTATGGCAGGCCAGGGGACTGATCCCAGAAGATGATCAGCCTGAACCAACCATGATACACAGAAAAGCAATATTAGAATATGAGAATGGAGAATTTCTAGAAAAGCTGAACAAATGGGAAAAAGAACCCCCACTATTTGGATTGAGGAAAAAAGCATTAGAAAAAGCTGAAAAGAGGAAGGCAAGAGGGACACGCATGCTACTTCACCTGAAACACTGCAGTCCTGGAACTACAAGTGACACCTGTGTGACAAAGACAGCCGAACAACAGGAGAAGAAAATTGCTGCTGAAAAAGACACAGAAATGACCACGTCCATCAGGACCCCGAAAATATATCCAGACCTAGGAAACTACATCACAGCGCCTCCCTCCTACACGCCACAGAACAACCCCTTCTACCCAACTCATGTGCAAGCTCCCGTGATGCAAGTCAATGGAGGGTTGTTAGATTTAGAAAACACAGAACGGGATGATCTACGAGAGTTAATAAGAGATGTAAAAACATTAGTGGAAAAAACTTCCTCAATGACGAATGAGACGAAACAAAATGAGATGATGGGGGGAAAATCCCTAGCCGAGGAAGAGGAAAGTGCAATGTGGTATGGCACTCCACACCGCCCCAAAGAGACTTCAGGGCCATATCGCCAGTCCAGACCCAATCCATTCACAAGAAGCAAAGAAGAACCAAGGAAAAAATTACATTTCGGGGAGAAACGAGAAACGGAACAAGAAGTGTGGGAAAGCGAACTAAAGGGGTACATGTCTGAACATAAAACTGGATACAGTGATGGGGAGGAAAGACAAGGACAAAGCCCACATGACTCAAACAAAAATGATGAAGACGATGAACCTTTCAGCAGAAAATATGAATACAAAACAAACGCCAGACAAAGAGGAGTGTCCCCTAACTCATGGGAAGACAAAAGTGAAACCTCAAGTGGAGAAAGAGGTGAAGAAACACACACAAAAGAAATACAGGTGTTAGGTGGGAAAGTGGTGATAAGGAGCAGTGATCCCATTGCTGAAAGAACCAGGTCGCGGGAAAACAGAGAAACCACACACACACAGGCTCCATTAATGACACTTGGACAAGGAGGAGCGACAGTATATCAACCATGGAACCACAGAGACATGGAAGCATTAGTGGCGAAATTACCGCCATTTTCCCAAGGAGGTCAGAAATGGATTGCTGAATTGGAGAAGTATACCGCCCAGGACCGCCTATGCCTAGGTGATGTAAGGGCATTGATATTTCGACTGGAAGGAAGAATCAAAGTAAGAGAAGTGGACCTCAAGGCTATATGTAACGACCAACCGGATAATGCCCCATTTAATCAACACAGGAATGCATACTGGAATGTCATACGTGCCATATACCCAACAAAACGCAGTCTCATTGCACTTTCCAGTTTGAAGAAGGGACCAGAAGAAGAAATGCACGCTTTCCTGAAAAGGTGCGAAGACGTATGGCTAGATAGCACAGGAGAACGCCATGACTCAACACCAGCTGTGGTCATGTTATGGAGAAATGCGGTAGTAAAAGCTCTACCACTAAAGGTACAAAATCAGTTGGAAGAAGTGGTGGGACTAGACACAAAAAACAATGAAGAATGGAGAGAGAACCTGATACATCATGACCTGAAATTTAAAAAAACCAGTATCGAAGATGAAGAAGAACTCAAGACACTCTCAAAAAGGCTGCTTAAACTACAAGTGGCAGAGAAAGATGGTGAAGCATGCAAAATAAAGAAGGAGAAGAAACAAATGATAATGGGATCCATTGGTGCTGTAGATCAAGAGGCAAGAAACAGCAATCCCATCCCTCCACAGGATTGGTCCATGTGGGCTGGCCCACCAACCCCATATTCCTACAAAAACTTAAGTCCCTCAAGAGAACAAGAACCACGGAGGGGGAACAATAGATTAAGAGGTCAGGTAAAGCTTGCCTACACTGGATGTTATGTCTGTGGAGACACAAATCACTGGGCCAGAAACTGACCACAACAGCCCCCAAATTACTGGCCCCCTTCACAGCAAAGAGGAAGAGGAGGACACGTTGGACAAGGAAGAGGTCATCCAGAAAGAGGAGGAAGACTTCCAAACATGCACCAAATGCCAATGTCGGCCTGGGAGAATCAGGCTCCCTGGGAAGACACACAGCAATGAGGATGCCCAGAAGATCTAACCACAGGTGAAGTAACTCCAGCCCAGAACGAACCAATGGTTACCTGTGAGATCGAAGGAGAGAAAGTGGAAATGATGGTAGATACAGGAGCTACTGCTTCCTGTTTAACCTCATTAAAAGGAAAACGCCCTCCACTCTCTACCAATATCCTTCGAACAGTTGGATACGCGGGAAAAGAAGAAGAACAAAGATATACAGTTCCATTGGTTACAAGGGTTGGAAAACAGCTCCTGCAACACCCATTCCTTTATGCCCCCAAATGCCCCATCAACCTTATGGGAAGAGATCTGCTCATTAAAACTGGAGTTAGAATATTGTGTACCTGTGATGGACTGATCGTCCAGTTCCCAGGACAAATACCACTATACAAATCATATAGTGGACAACAAAGAATCATGATGATGGCAGCCCAACCAAATAATGATGAAAATAACAATACCACGTCTGTGTTTTGGAGCCGTCTGCTTACAACTGATATTGACACACCAAGTGTACAAAAAACTTACATGGAATGGAAACCATGGATAAACACATTGGGACCATACGGGCCCCCTCAAGACCCCTTACATTGTACATATAACTACCTAACGCACCCAGACGAAGAATACCAAGATGCTTGGTTAGAGGACAAGGAAGGAATGATGGAAGAATTAACTGTGACAGACATCTACGTGGGGCCACAAGGCGTAGCAGCAGCAGTAATACCAAATGAAGAACAAAAACAATGGTATGCATTACCCGAGGAAGCTGCTCCTCATGTCACTTTAGCTGTAGCGGTAGGTTCTGAATCCAGATCATTGGGACCGATGATAAAGAATGCACTGAGTTTAAAATGGCAGCCTACTGAGTCTCCCTTGCTCTGGCAATCAGCAGACAAAAAGATGTGGAAAATTGGACAAAACACTGAGAGACATCATCGCAGAAGCAGGAAACCGAAACTTAACGGCCAAATTACAATGGACAATATTGGCCGAAGAAGCTTTCACTCAAACAAAACAAGCATTGGGACAAGCCGCCCATCTAGCCACACCGGACTACAATAAAGATTTTTTTCCTGGATGTTTCTGAATCAGGAGGAGTGGTGAATGGAGTCCTGTTTCAGAAAAAAGGGGGAGAGAGACAAGTACTGATGTACCACAGCTCCAAACTAGACAATATAGAAAAAGGACAAACCGGGTGTGCAAGACATCTAGCTGCACTAGCTAAAACAATTGAGAAAACTGCACATGTAGTAATGTGCCATCCACTAAGAGTAAACACTATACATGGAGTGGTGGCATTTTTAAATTCACAATCATTTACATTTTTCCCAATCAGAAAACAGCCTAACCAAACCACACATAACCTATGAAGTAGGTTTAACAAACATGGCCGAAGGATTGAACTCAGACAACCACATACCCCATGACTGTGAGTTTGTGTCCCAAAAGGACCTGAGAATAAGACAAGATCTAGAGGCAGACCCCCTAACACACCCAGACATGACTTTATATAGCGACGGCTGTTGCTATAAAGGAGACAAAGGAAATGTGGCCTCCTATGCAGTAATCCAACAAGAAGAAGGACACACATGGATCATAAAAGCTGAAATCATCCCTCAACCTGCCTCAGCTCAACTGGCTGAAATAATAGCTCTTACCAAAGCGTTGGAACATGCCAAAGGGAAGAGAGCTAACATTTACACAGACTCAGCCTATGCACATGGAGCAGTGTATGTGGATGGACCACAATGGATCAGAAGAGGCTTTCTAACCTCTGCCAAAACACCAGTAAAACATGCTGAGCCACTCAAAGCACTGCTGAAAGCTGCACTGTTGCCATCACAAATAGCAGTAATAAAATGTAAAGGACACCAGACATTGGATAATGCCATATCCAGAGGAAATGATGCGGCAGACAAGGCAGCAAAACATGCAGGGGGGTACATTAAACAAATGATATCTTTAAATGGCGACACTCAGGAACAGCTAACCACCGAAGACATTAAAGATATGCAGAAACATGCTGGACCATATGAACAAACTCAGTGGTTCCAGAAAGGCGCAACACAGGTAGAGGGATTATGGCGATCTCATGATGGTCGCATAGTGGCACCGGCAAAACTTATAAACCTGCTCATAAAGGAGGCACACGGACCCACACATGTAGGCCAGATGAGAACAAAAAGAGACATTGAGTTGCTATGGTGGCATCCATATATGAAAGAAATGGTGGAGAACTACATAACAGACTGTAAAACTTGCGGTGCATTTAACTACAAAAAGGGATATAAATGTCCTATAGGCCGTTTCCCGGTGCCAGATGCCCCATTTAAAGATATTTGCATTGATTACACAGATATGGGGGCAGAGAATGTAGTAAGAGGGATGAGATACATGTTGGTCATGGTTGATCGGTTCACAAAATGGGTCGAGGCGATCCCCTGCAGAAAAGAAGATGCAAAAACAGTCATAAAGTGGTTAAAAAATGAACTCATACCAAGATATGGAGTTCCAAGATGCATAAGATCAGACAATGGAACACATTTTACCAGTAAAAAGCTTGCAGAAGTAGAAGCATTTTTCGGCATAACACATAAATTCGGATCTGTATATCATCCAGCCTCTCAGGGTTTAGTCGAAAGAGCAAACCAGACCTTAAAAAACAAGATTGCTAAAGCATGTTTTGGTACTAAGATGAAGTGGATAGATGCAGTACCTTTGGCGCTCATGTCTATGAGATCCTCACAGAGTAGCAAGACTCACCTATCTCCTCATGAGTTATTAACCGGACGACCAATGCCAAGACCTCCTAGAGAAGGAGGGCATGGACCTGTCTTGGATATATGGCAGATAGAAGCGGATGATTATGTTAAGGCTCTAACTAATATCATCCAAGTTTTGTCTACACAGGTCCAGACAACAGAGGGAACATCTGAGGAGACTCCGGAAACCCTGTTGGACCCGGAGATTGGGTAAAGGTAAAAGTCCATAAACGAAAGTGGTCTGAACCTAGGTGGACTGGACCGTGGGAAGTGGTAGAACGCACTTCACACGCACTCCAGGTAAAAGGAAAAACGGGAGCTAATTGGCACCACCTCACACATTGTGTACCCGCTGAGGCACCTTCCCGCACATTAGGAGAAGTTAGAACAGATTTGGCTACGCTTGAACAAAATAGTAATTGTTAAATTAGATTAAAGGCATAGAAACAAGTGCACACCTTACTTAAAATACAAATACAAATTAAAACACCATGATCCAAATAGACCACAAATTAATCAAGAAACCTGGGCAATTATGGGGAAATCCAGGTTATCTTGCCATACTAGCCCTGATAGCAAATATGATCATTTTCCCACTATTCTGGTGGGAATTACGACAAGAAACCATAAACAACCAAAGACAAAACACTAATACTAAAATCACAAACTGTACTCAAGCAGTCCTCCCACATTCCAAAACCCCAAGACTAAAATATCAAAGGTCCATTATACAACAGAACAAAGAACTAGAAATAACCATACCAGAAGGAAAGTGTGTAACGATACGTTTTGATTTATGCAATGTGGTAAATTGTGGAAGAAACCCACTGGGGTGGAGGGGATATGATGTATATGGATGTATATTCCCTTTTGGAGAACCTACAGAAAACCCCTGGTGTCCTAGATGGGATGTTGTGTATTGGAACTCTAGGCCTGATGGCTACACACATAATCCAAGTAGTAACAAATGGTCCTCCTTCAAATCTCAGATCTCACTGGTAAGAAGTTTCAACATGGAAAAAAACGATAAATATAATCCTATAATCATGACATTTGGAAGTAAACTGACTAATCCCTTTTATAAAACAGAAGGACACATGTTCCACCTTATCATAGGAATAGATGTAACAGGAAAAGATCCCATGGGTTCCATGAAGGTAAAAATAGTAAAACCATCACACTCTTCTGGTACCCCAGTACCAGGGGAACAGCCCAGTCCCACACCCGAAATTGTAAAAAACAATCTAGTCACATATCTCAATGTGTCTACTATACAGAACACCATAGGAGTAGAAACAGGATATGAGGACAGAAACATCTGGTTAGATTGGATGGTATATTCTGCTAAACAAAGTAAAATGTCTGACTGTATTGCCTGTGCATCTGCCAGGCCTAGCCTGGGCACTATGCCTTTTCCCCTAAATATTCATAATGACCCACAGGGACAGTTGTGCATGTATAAATTGTACCAGGAAGAGTCCCCTGTTAATTGTACCTCAATAGCTCTATTGTTCCCAAAAACAAAGACTAATATCATTCCACCCCAATTCACACCTTATACAGGACTTTATGACTGCATAATTAAAAACCACACAAAGGGTACCAAAGTAGGAATATTAAAATGGTGTAATTCCTCTATCAAAGTAACTAATCAAGGTCTTAATTCTGGTGTAAATATGTCAATCATGAAATATTCCCGAGCAGATATATGGTGGTTTTGTGGAACTAAAACTTTGTATCCCGTCCTGCCACAGGACTGGATAGGGACGTGTGCATTAGTGCAATTAGTGATGCCTTTTTATGCGTTACCCATATCTGCTAATCAATTGACCGGACTCGCTAATCGGCAAAAGGAAAACAGAGAAAAAAGGTCAGCCCCAGGAGGGAGTTTCAGCTCCACTGTCTATATTGATAGCATAGGGGTGCCTCGAGGAGTTCCTGATGAGTTCAAAGCCAGAAATCAGATTGCTGCAGGTTTTGAATCCATATTCCTTTGGCCCACTATAAATAAAAATGTAGATTGGATTAATTACATCTATTATAATCAACAACGTTTTGTAAATTACACCAGAGATGCAGTAAAGGGTTTGCACGAACAATTGGATAAAACCAGTTTGATGGCCTGGCAGAACAGAATGGCTTTAGACATGATACTGGCTGAAAAAGGGGGTGTATGCAAACTATTTGGAACCATGTGTTGTACTTTCATCCCTAATAACACTGCCCCTGATGGATCAGTAACCAGAGCTCTACAAGGACTAAACACTTTGAGTGTTGAGTTAGCAGAAAATAGTGGCGTTGAAGACCCCTTTTTAAGTGCCCTTGATAGAATGTTTGGTAAATATAAGACTTTAATAATGAGCGCGATGTTAGCCATAGCGGTTATGTCTGCCATTTTAATATTGTGTGGATGCTGCTGTATTCCATGTATTCGCACCTTAGCCAACCGGTTGATCATTACAGCCCTCTCCAAGGAGCAAAGTCAAGGTCAGTTCTTCCTAAAAGAACAGACCCAGGCATTAATTGACATACAAGATGACCCGGATCAAGAGGATGAATTTTTCTTTTTGAAATAAAGAATTTTGTTTTATGATTTCCAAATGATTAAAACTTTTTAAAATTGTTCTACTTTTATACATGTTGCATGCTATCTGTATTTACACTGAATGTATTGATCGGAATGTAGTTTACACACCTTTAAAAGGTGTGTAAGGAGGGATTTGTAATAAAAAACAATGTATTAGATGTTACAATGCACCTTTACTACATCCGTATTGTGAAGTATTATGAATGTTTAACTATTATGTGCCTTATTATTTTTCTCTTATTAAGAAGTGTAAAATGTTGTTAAATTGAGTGACTGCACCTAAAAATAACCGCTGGACTGAAATAATATACAATATTATAAACTGTAAAAACGTAAGGGTACACCACTTCTTAAAAGGGTGACTGAAGATCTGACCGGAGCAGAGAAGCGCTAAGAAGCGTGGACACGCTTAAGCGCCAACAAGGGGCCAATAGGACCTGGCCACAGCCAACCAATGGGAGAAGACTATACCTGAAAGGCGGCGGGTATAAAAGATCTTGTAAAACAATAGATCGGCCCCTTGTCCTGTGAAACCGTGAGACAGAGTAACTACTTTAATGTGGTCTGTGGAACGGTGAAATAGGACGGACCGCAGCTGCGTACTTTTGTAATGTTCATCATATCATCATCATCGAATAAATATCGTTTACTTTAAGAGAAGTTTTCCGCAATTGATTTCCACAGATCTCTATTTCAAATTAAAAGAACACGACACTTCTATTAGCATGGGAGCTAACCACTAACTGACTGCTTATTAACCCTTTCACAAAGTCGTAAACAAATCATCCACATTTTAAAGTAACATTTGCACTCAGCCAAACACTCTGTCCGTCCTCTCACGGAGATGCGCCGAACTTGAGACTGAGAAAAGTTCACTAAGTGCTTCTAAATGTTGATAACCAGCCGTATTAAAGAGTGAAAAGCACTAAGACTCTACAACATATAACGTTAATGCAAATTTACGTTACATTTATCAAGGAGGATTAGCGAGGAGAGTGAAATCCTGCCGTTCTTACACGCTGCCGCATATAGAAAGTTCCCATCCTCAACGCAGCCTCGCTTGACAGTCATAACAAAGCCTCTGATTGGACGAGACATCAGCAACACAGCCACTGATTGGTCAACAGACTCAACAAATTGCATCGCGAGTGAGAAGGCTGCTAATATTGAAAACACACTTGATTCTGCTTAACTCCACATAAATCATAAAACCTTGAATATTAAAACCACTCTTTAACAGTTGAAATTACATTATATTGCAAAATAATTAAATTATATTACACCATATAACTGCTTGTGTTATGCAGCAGAAGCCTGATTATGGTGATCATGTCTCCACTACACTGCAGCTCCCCAACAGTTTATGGCAGAGGTGTCCAAACTTTTTTCAAAGAGGGCCAGATTTGATCATGTGAAGATACCCGGGGCCAATAATTCCTTCTGACATGTTTTAACCATAAAAGTTACATACTAATACACTGTTATATAACAATTTTCATTGTCACAATTATCTTTATTTTTCAAATGGCAATGTAACCAAATATAAGCCACTCAGACAGGCGTGAACAACTCTAAAAACACAATTCTGCCTTTCATTCATATCTGGAGAGTCAGATAACATTGAACAAACTATATGGAATACCTTAAACTTCCATGAAGTTGATAAATATCTCTACCTCATGCTCATTTTAAACAGGAGTTAGAAGTAATGCATAGTGTTCTGTTATCATTAAAGTTTAAAACGTGTGAATATTGCTCTTGTCTTTTACAAGATCATTCAGAAAGTAATACAGTATGTGTGTGGATGCACTCCTGTCCATAGCCAGGTAAAAATGACAGGGGGAGAGGAGGGATGAGACACAAAGTGTTTATTGCAAATTGTAGCCTTTTCAGGCAGCATGGACACAGCCTCTCACTCCTGGGCCGGGCCCACTCTGCTCAGCTTTGGAGATGTGACCAGATTGGGGCGGTGTGGCTGTGCCGCTCTCCTTAACCCTCCAGGACCCAGCCTACTGCAAGAGATCAGAAGCAGGTTACCAGCATGCTTGTATTGTGTGGCTGATGACCTCATTCTGTCCAGCTGTCTGATCCCCAGCTGAGCCACTCCCGACTCTCCCCAGCAGGCGGTGCAGTGACCACACCCCACTGCCACATAGTGCTTTGTTTTTTAAGTTCTGTTTTCTAGTATGTTCCATTTTGTGTTAGAGGGATTCTTGTACGATTGGAAGATATATGTTCTGTAGCAAGTAGGACCATCAATAACTAGAGAATGTCTTTCTAAGAGGAAGTGATGTTGTGCTTTAAAAGCCCAACTTTAACAGCAGCTTAGAATTGTGAAAAGATTTGGACCTTGGCTGTCTATCAGTGGAGGAAGAGTAGAGACTGAAGGACAGATGAGAAACAGGTCAGCACAGTACACACGTTTCACTCACTCAGCACTTTGTATCAGAGTGTCCTCAGACTCGCAGTTGAACAAGTGCAACTTCTCTGTACATATGTGACTCTTTAGCAGCGAGCTGACATGAGAAGACATTTGAGAAAGTCCGCTTTGACCATTTGAGCCTTGATGTGGTGGAGCAGGCAGGTCTCCACATATACACTCTTCTGTTAATGTTCTTCCTACCAGGTACGGAGTAAGTCCAGGGCAACACATTTACTGTACATGCACACAGTATGTGAGCTGATGGCAGGATTAGAAATAAAGCTTTTCTTCTGAGAAGCTGCAGAATGAAGTGTCCTGTTTTGGCTCTGTTTTATTTCCATCCTAACTGTTGGGCTGCCAAATTTAAAACACTGCCCACTATCATAGAGGACTACATAAGGAAGTCACTGTGAGAATAATCAATATATAAGCTGTTACAATGTGCCTTATTGTGTCCTTACTTAGAAGTATTAAATGTGTTATTGAATTAAGTGACTATGCCTCGTCCAGTGGCCAACCTACAATAAGATGCAATATTTGTAAACTGTGAAACGGAAGAGTACACCACTTCCTAAAAGGGTGACTGAAGATCTGATTGGAGCAGAGAAGCGCTGAGAGGCGTGGACACGCCTAAGTGCCAACAAGGGGCCAATAAGACCTGGCCCCAGCCAACCAATGGGAGAAGACTATACCCAAAAGGCGGATATAAAATATGTTGTAAACAAGAGATCGTGGCCGTTCTATGAATCTGTGAGACAGAGTAACTACTTAAATGTGGTCTGTGGAACAGCGAAATGGGGCGGTCCTCAGGTGAGTACTTTTGTAATGCTCACCATATCCTCATCGAATAAATAGCGTTAACCTGAAGAGAAATTTTCTGGAATTGATTTCTACGCGTCTCTATTTCTAAATAAAAGAACACGACAACACCTTGACAATATTCAGAAACATGTAGGTGCAGGTGGAAGCCCAAGGGAAGAGATGGTCGTTACCAATCTGAGAATAGGAACGCACCCCACTGTACTATGCAGACACTGTAATAACCCAGAAACTGTCATACATGTAGCCTACTAATAGACTGCAACTGGTAGGACGCAGAAAGAAGGCAATGAATGTCAGGAAAAACACAGTATTACATTGTGGAATGTATGTGTTTTTTTTTATTCTGCCAATCTACTGCTCCACACCCCAGTCCAGCAGGTGGCGGTAATGCACCAAATCGTTGATTGCCAACCGCCAATAAACCTGGAAAAAAAAGAAGAAGAAGAAAAAGAAGTGTAGTGTTGTTTATGTCATGCAGCGACAAGCAAGGCTTACATTCTCACTACATTAACCTATACACACAGACTACATTAATGAGCAACACAAAGGTACGCTCTATGTATCAGGCTATCGTGCGAGTTTGGTAGAAAATCTGAATTTAGCAGCCGTCATTTCTTGTAGCACTACGTTAACCAGAATTCTTCGCTCTGACGTCGAAAACCAGCGATAAAAGGTCAAAAAAGACGACGCGCGTGATACGCTTGTAAGGTAACGTTAGCTAGTTGTTCGGAACTTGTTCCACATAAAGGTGTTCTGTTTGACAGTTGCATGTATGTGCCAATCTGCCTGTATGATACTTCTGTTTAGCTTAACACGCTTGTTACAAAAACGCTGCCCGTCTGCATAACACAAGAAGACTTAGGTAACAGCCGCCATATGACGTTACGGTACATTATGCGAGACGCATTGAAACTTTAACCTAAGCCCGAAGCATCAGCATCCTGTCTTCTTCACCTGAACACCCAATCAGTTTTGCGGCAACACGGTTGCGGAAGTGAATGGAAAACTTGCTTTGAACGTTGAAATGTACAGCAATTACTACCATTAACCGTTTCGGGTGAATGCCGAGTTAAAGAATGGGTTCTGCTGATGCCCACATCGTATTATGTGTCATTTAAGTACAACAAAAGTCTATCTGCAGAAACAAAAATACGTTAAATTGCCAAATTTATGAATGCAACATGGCGAACTTTTCCACCACAGATGAAATTTAGTTTACAAGTCATTGTTTGTAGTTTGTTGTTTCTCAGTGATGTCCCTCAGGATGACATCAGTTTGGGTTTGAAGACTATAACTTTATTACAGAATGCCTACATTACAAACTTGAGATGTGGTGGCGTTTGAAAGACACACTCAGGGAGGAAGGTTCTACAGAAATGTAGGATTCAGTGTTTTTGGAGATGGGGACTTAAAGTCAGGATGTTTGTTCCACTGCTGCTTTGAATTTCACCATTCTTTTTGCATTTTGTATCTTGATTGTCTCCTAGCTTTGTTGAAACGCAATAATATGCTGCTGACAATTTCCACATTATATTTGTGTATGCCTTTCAAACATTGTGAAAGATTGAGACATTTTCACAAAGACGAGAGCCCGTGATATTAAACGACAGATGAATCATTGTTGCAGCATCGCACTGTGCACACAATAGGTTATATTTGAATATTTGCAGTGCAGCATCAGGCCATACACAAAATGTGCTCCATAAACCTGGGGGCCCAATTCCCATGTACACCCTCTGCACTTAGACCTGAATCCTCACAAGCCTCATATGATGTAACTTTGTGTGTATGATGCATGGACTAAAAGTGAAGCCAAATATCCTGGATATACTGGAGCTGCCATCTAGAGAATTTGGCGTAATTTGGAGCCAGTCTGCGCAGTAGTGAACAGGGGCTGGGGCTTGGGTATCAAGGTCGAGCCCACACCCGAATTACGAGCACAGGCTGTACATGGCCACAGCTTGATAGCGCGAACCACCTAGCTGCTACGTTAGCACCACGGTAGCTGTTTGGCTAGAAAGACACAACAGCTAACCATAATATCTCAATAAATACATTTATGATCAAATTGACAAATGTTCTATTAGAAGGACTCGTGACAGTTTACGGAAAGTTAAAGTTGCACCTCTCAAGTACAATTCCTGAGCCTCCAGCTCTGCGACTACTTCACTCAGAGCAGCTGTCAATCACAGCTGTCAATTATGACATCACCCCTTTTAGTATTGGTATGAAATAACTATTTAAAACAAAAACTAACCCTAGCCAAAATCAGAAAAGCGGCAAAAATAGGCTACAACTGCGTGATGATGATAATAAAATAAAAAAACTGAAATAAGAAATAATTTTGACAATACTTTGGCAATATAGTTAGTTTGGTTTGGCCCATATCCCATCCGCTAACATAGTGGGACGAAGTAGTTTCAGTGCTAAGTCTGTGTTATTGGTGATAACCAAGGATGAACATTTCTCAGTCAAACATTTCTATCCTTTCTTGCTTTAGCATGTTTTCTGCCCATTACACTTTTTTTTCCATAACCTCCTGTCATTTTATGAACTTGTCTGTGGGGACTTATTCCTCCATCTTAATTGTTCTTCCCATAGTGCCCCTGATGGCTGGTCAACTCCTCAAAGTCTCCTCTCTTGCTACAGCAGTGTTAGCCTCCTCTGGGTTCTACCTCTACAACAGACAGCTGAACCTCAATGATCTGAGTGTCATCCGCTTCGGACGAGCCGCAGCCACCGTGAGTCTTTTTTTCTTTTTTGGGGTTGTGGATTTGATGCAACTCCACAGTTCAGATGTTTAATGTCTTTTGTCTTGTGTTTGACATTTTGTAAGTTTGTGCTTAGTAGTTTAATTTAGCCTATGCTCCATCCTGTCACCCAACCCTTTCAGAACCAAGTTGTCCCATACCTAAAAGTTGTTATACTTTATAGCTGACAATGTCAGTATTATTCCGTAGTGATGATCTAAACTTAAATGAGCTTTGCTAATTTTGTTCAGTGGTTTTCTGCTAACTCCTCAGTTCTTTACATGGCACTGCTCTGTTTGTCTGCAGACGGTGATTATCAGTTTCGACTATCTGACTGCTTTCAAACATGTGGAGTACGGCACAGAGGAGTACTGGGCACTCAGGTCCAAGGTAGGTGAACACTTACCATATGTGTAGGGATATCTACGCTGACTCCAGGCATAACAAAACGCACAATAAAGTGCAAAAACATATAATTTTATTATTACATATTTAAGGTAAATGTACTTATTCCATTTTATATTATGCACTTTATTTATATTATTATTACATTGTACTATATATGATATATGGTACTGGTCCACGGCCCGGTACTGATCCTGGTGGTTGGGGACCCCTACTCTAAACTACTTATGTGTTGTCATGCTGGGTTTTAAATCCAAACTCTGACCAATAGTTTGCTTTTGGACACCTTGCAGCTTGTTCCCACCTGAAGAAACCACTTGCAATAACTTTTATTTGATTTTATTTTAATTTTTTTTGCCACTGCAGCTGAATCAAACTGTAAACGCAACATGAACATATTATCACTTTGTAATTAATGCGTTTACTTCGTTAGCATGCATTTGCATTAGACATATAGCAGACACAGAGAAACATTATAATTTCATTGGAGGTGTGTTTGTGTTCAATCCAATATTCCCTCTCTGTTAACTCTGTTTTGTGTCTCTTTAGCTGCTAAATGCCCCCCCTATGTTCACCAGTTAGTCTCTACTGTGTCTGTCTGCTGTTTCGGTGCTGAGCAGGTCATGTACAGTGGGGTTTTTAAGTGCTTTTTCACTGAATATAGCTGCCTCAGCTGCTGGAAACCAGCTTGATGAGAGCGCTGAGAATGAGCCAAAACGGAGATTAACCTCAGTTAGACCCGAGCAGCGTGCACGTTGTTCCAACATCGGACTGCATTATTATTCATAGTCGAAGCCACCAAACAGGATCATATTTGTAGGTAAAAAAAAAAATCCCATTACTAGGATAAGGGTAATAAGAGTAAATGTCAGCTGATGTGCAGTGAGTGATTTGTGCTGGCGTTTGTTAAAAGGCCACAGCTCAGTCAGGTTCACTCAGGAGACTTGCTGCTGGAAAGGTCAGAGACCACCTGCTCTGACAAAAAAGTGCACAGAGAGCTTCGCCGCAGCGAGAGGGCTCCAGTGAACCTTGAAGAGCATGGTTCAGCATGGCTGGCCGTGTGTGTGTGTGTGTGTGTGTGTGTGTGTGTGTGTGTGTGTGTGTGAGAGAGACGCGGTCACAGACAAACACACACTGGTAGTCACGCGCAGACAAAGACACACAGACACAGGGTATAGTCCCTTGGGCCCTGCTGGTCAAGCCTGGCTACACATGCTGATTAGAATTAATGCATGGTGCTGATTTAATACAGAGAGGAGGCTGGCAGCCTAATTATTATGAAGTCATAGAGGTGAGGTGACAGCGCAGCGCCTCCGCACTTGTTTAGTGTCTTTTTTTGCTGCCGATTCTTCCTGTGTTTCTCTGTCTAAACAAAGGATGGAGGGAGAGGCGACGGACTTCAGCTCTTTAGTTATGATGGATGCTGTGATGAGCTGCATCTTGCGCTAACCATAACAAGTGTAACCAAGGACTAAGGAACAATGTTAGGTTTGCTGTGGAGCAGCTGAACCAGTGTTAACACGTCACTGATGCCTTTTCACATACGAGTTTGGATTACAGTTTGAAATTCAGTGATCGGCCCGTTTGCTGTTTCAGTGAGAGTTAAATTGGTTCATCATATCTCATGTTAACAGAATCGACATCTCTCTTAATTTAGAACCCCCCATGAAGGTGGGATTTATTGCAATGGCAGTTCGATTAGCTCACATTATTCTGCATTTGTTTAAGACATTTGGACCTTTTTTTATTTTATTTAAAAAAATGTTTTTTTATAAATGTATGTGTGTATGTAACAGAAACGGGCTTTAAAATGATATGATATTCACAGCCCTTGTGTCAGATGAAGACCTCATGTCAGTGCCCTCTGACCTGCAGCTTTTTATTTTTTTTATTTTTTTCTCGTCACCAGGGGCACATTTGACTGCACAGTTAATGAGCACTTGTTTCTGCGTCTCATCTTTCCTCGCGGCCCTGTTAGAGTGTCACCCCGTGTTCATCTCTCAGTGGAGCAGCTGAGCGGCTATTCAGCCTCTCGTGAAGGGCTTCACTCGAAAAGCCACTTAAGCAGCCAGCCTTCCAAGCTCATCAAAGGCTGCCCTGAGTGAACCGAGCGGCCATTCACAGCCAATTAGAGTGTATCACAGAACAAGCATGGGAGCACTGTCGCGCCTGCCAAACGAGCAGTGGAACATGCCCTGCAATGCGAGAACAGATGTACTGCTTTTTGTCATCTGCACCGAGCTAAGCTATGCTGTGATTTCGCTCAACCTAAAGAACACGCTGGAGTAAACATTTCACCACCAGTAAGAACGATAGGTGTGCATATTGGGAAATTTCCACGTGTGCCCCCATGTTCAGTGGATATAAATGAGAATGCGGTGGTGTATTGGGTTCTGTTAGTCCAAGATGTCTCACCTGTTGGAATGCAATTGATCCACTCCGCCATTTACCTTTACAGTGTTATGAAATAACTATTGATCGGCAAATCGGCGCTCCAGTGCCTGTTCATCTGCTTTTAACAACAATGCTCACCATTGAGAGACAGAATTCTACGTCTTTCGTTCGCTGAATGATATATTACCTGGAGATTCAGTCAGGGATGAACAGATGAAACGGGATGCAAAAATATACTTTTTTTTTTTTTGTCCACCGGCGAACTGAATGTTAAAATTTTTACCAGCCACTTGCATGTTTGACCAGAAAACTGGTAAAAGGATTCTCGTTTTTGTGCCCTGTGTCTAAATGTGACGCCTGAAGCCTTTTCATTTGGTGAGCGAAGGCATTCTAAAGGTGGAAATATGCTCCAGAATTAATGAGTTTCTTTTTTTCTTTTTTTTCTGGTCACATCTGAAGTCCAAAGCTGTTCTGAAGACTAACTCTTCTTCAACATAGTGCGTCATATGCGGTGTCATCCGATCATATCTGTAGGGAACAGTATTTATAGCCGTTCTGTAGGGCTGCACTTGAAGACGGTGTGAAAAGCCAGCTGTTGGCGAGAGGAGCAGAAAACGTGAGGATTTGTACCCAGGGGCACACTTTCAGTCTCTACTCAAAGCAACCCTGTGTTGTACAAAATGACATTCCCATACAACCTAACAGCATTCTCAATTACGTTTCAAGGGAAACGCATGTTCTCTCAGATTATGGCCGCAGTTTTAAAACATGTGGTTGACTCTGTAAATTGAAAACAAAAACAAAACCACAACTGAACTACTTGATTGGGGTTAGTAAAAGATCATGGTTTGGCTTTAAAAAAAGTTTGTTAATTCACTTAAGTTACGGACATAAATAAAAAAAAAAAAGAGTCAATGTTGACTTTTGGTTATACAAGGGACAGGGGTAGGGTACAGAAGTCGGTACTTTTAAAGGTACCGGCCGAAATGCGTAGGTACTACCGAGAACGGATTGACGTTAAATTATTCTGTGCTAAATGTCGGTACCTGTGAGCATCTTGGTAAGAGAGTGTGAGTCGCAGCCACCTGTGTGAGCGGCAGAAAGAGAGGGCAAGACCTGATGCACAAAGTGTGAGATAATGTCAGTGTTTCTTTTGTGAGCGTCAAAGTCATTGGCTGTAATATCAGCTGCGGTGGAAGAAGTATTCAGGTCTTTTATTTGAGTAAAGGTTGATCGAAAATACTACAGTTTGCAAATACTTATATAAGTTCTATTTAAAAGCAAGCATTCAAAATATTTTTAATTAAATGAAAGACTTGGCAGCAAAATCTATTTAAAATACAAGAATGTATTTTAAATAGATTTCAGGATAAAAGGATTCAGTTCAGTATACTTCAGTTGTGTCTTCATGTGTTTTTGTGATGAAGTGCCATCTAATGGTAAAACCTTGCAATTAAATGAATTGATACAAAATATAACTAAATGATTCTCTCAGGCAGGTGGTCCATAATTTGATATACAGTTGTGCTGTATCATTATAAAGTGCATATCTACAGATAGGGACCGTTTGCACCAATAAAAGAAGAATACTGTGTGGATTACTCCCACCCATGTTAGCTTCAGGACAATAGAAATTCTGATATGATTGACAGTTCATCATTTTAAAGTTGAAGCACTTACTGAAAGACGGCTTTAGAGTGGTGAGTTTAAATCTCTGGATTTATTCGGACGATGTCGGTTTACTGTTTATATTCTGAAAGCTTGGATGGGATCAATAACTTGAAAAGTATAAATTCTGTCAAATTGAGTCCAAATGCAATTTGAATAAAATGCCCCTCTGTAACATAATTCAAATGGAAACGTTTTTCATAATGAAACCGGTCTGAAGTATTTAGAAAAAAAAGTTTGAGAATAAAAATGGTTCCAAAGGCATCCAAGAGTACGAATGGTAGTGAAGCTTGATCTGAGTTATGAGTACAGTACTTGAGTACTTAGTTACACTCCACTGAAAAGAGTGTCTCCTCCACCTTGACAGTGGTCTTCATAAAGTTGCCTTACCATTTCTAAAATAACCAAGCAGGCTCCGGTTCTTTAGAGGTACTCTCGGCTGTGAAAAGACGGACGGACGGACGGACGGACGGACCGACGATGCAATTCCAGCTGCCATCCTGTTCTATATATTGGCAGGTCAGGAAGGAGTGTTATTAAAGAAAGCAAAAATAAGTGACTATTTTTGCTTTTTTTTCAAATGATATGTCGACTAATATTTGTGTAAAAAGCCCATCAAGTGTTGCAGACTAGCTTATGCTATAAATGTTGTGGTGATGTGGCGTTGGTCCAAGCTACGTATGTACATGTCTTATGTATTTGTCCCTCTACAAATAAACTAAAAATAAATTTATTGGAAAAAAACATTTTTTTTGTTGAAAACTAAACGTCTATAATGGACATTCTGTTACTATTGATTATTAGTTACTCTAAACTCAAACATTGACACTGGTTCTCTACTATCTGCTCTCTCTTCCTCTTTTTGTTGTCTTTCCAGATGCTCCTCTCAGTCCTGTGCTGATGGGGCAGATTAAAAGACAAAAGAATAAGAGAAATTAAAATGCACATAAATAGGAAACCAAACAAGAGCAAAACCATGAGCGAGCGCTGGGTGATGGAGATAGGTCCTTATCTCTAGACTGATTATGCAATCCTAAACGCCTCTCCTCCTCTCTTTCTCTATTTTTTCTCTCTCCTCCTCTCACCCTTTCAAGAAGTTGAGGCTTCTGCAATATTAGCATCTCAATACAAGCCATGCCAACAGATGATTGGGAAATTAAATGTAGCTTACTTAACTCGCATGAATAATGCATGACTGCCCCGGCTGAGGCCTATGGGCGAGGCTGGGAGGCGCTTCAAATATAGAGATTTGAAACCCGTCGTGTAAACATGTAGTTAAACTTCATCTCTGAGTCTTCATTTGATAAACTTGATATATTGGCTCTAATTCAATAATGGGCGTTTCAATTCTGTCTCCCATTAATTAATTCAGACGGAACCCGTCCCATTGCGTCCCGAAAGCAGAATTTTGTTATAGCCTTATGTTAGTGGCTCAGCTGTTCATTCTGTGCTGTAGCCATAACCAGTATGTGCATTGTTAAAGAACATACATTGGTTTTGTAGAGTCCACATTGCTCCTATAAGATAGTGGTTCTCTGTCACACTAGTATCTGCTAATACAGCTCATATTGTGTGTTACTGGTGCATCTATTCCACATATGTTTTCCCCTTTTAATGAGCGTTGGGTGCCTGTCAATTTCCCCAGTGCTGGACTGATGTTTCCTCAAGAGCCCTCTGTGACCTGGCTGTCAAAGGAAGTGACGTAGATGCATCAGTTCTAAGACCTTCCACCACCAGGCTTCATCTTTAAGCCCAAACCAATGTCATGTCAGAACTGGGAGTACACGATATGGATTTCTTTCAGCCAATACAATGAGTAATTTTATTATGCACACCTGAAGTGGATGATTTAATATTTCCTTAGCTCGGACCTAACTAGGGATGTTGATAATTAACTGTTTAACTATTAACAGACAATAAGAGGGTTACCTATCGGTCAAAAATAGTTTTTCGAAATTAGCATCCCTAGTACGAACCAAATCGCACTGACATTTATATCATTACATAATTTTTTTTTCTTTCTAGTAAAGTAACTTTTAACATCATCAGCTAGCCACTGTAAGTTATGTATGTTATGTCTTCTTAGCTAATGTTATTGTACTCCATGTCAGCTGTGCTGGTTTTGCACTTCTAAAAAGCTTGACGGATTTCAGTCAGAGAGATGAGGTAGTTTGATATGGGTAGCGATGACTGCGATACACCATGCCCATATCGTCATCCCTGTTCCGTTGACTCGTCCTGCAGCAGTAGTCAGGCAGTGTGCTTCCGTGTGTTTTTGGGGGAGTGGCTTTGGAGGTATCATTTCAAAATCTAGCTTACTCTTGCTGGCTTCTCTAAAGTTGCCTAGCCTAGTATGACATTTTAGTTGCCATTTACCTTGTTTGGTAAATGAGGCCCTCACTATCATCAGTATAACCACAGTATTTTGAGAAAAGGCTGTAGTGGCATAGAAATATATGGATTGAGTCTTTGATTGAATGCAGCCTCATGTCACAAGGTTATTTTAGGGGATTGGGTGGAAAGAGGATATGGGGGAGGAGGAGATGATGGAATGGTGAAAGCGAGAACAAACAGATACTGATGTCTAATGATCCTGTCTCTTCCTCAGCTGCATGAGGAAAAGGTGAGGGCACAGAGCTCATTTGGGGAAGCAGCCATTTTGAAGTTAGCTTTTTCACGGCTCCGATGAAACTACTGATTAATTTGGCACATCTGCATAGTATCATGCAAATTCTCTTTCAACACCACCCCAAGGTTCGAGATAGAGTTGTCTTTTACCCCTATTACAGGGAATGTGTCTTAGAGTCTCACAGTAGTATGAAGGCACCGTGGGGAAGGAGATCAAAAGCTCTGCTGATTATTTTTTTATTATTTATAATTAGCGACTTCTCACCAGAGGAAAAATCCTTCCCTCTTCAGATACTGTGACAATGAGCTTTTCTAGATTCATTCAGATATTTTGCATATCCATCATTTAGCTGACTCACCAACAGAGTGTGTGAACAGGTCAGAGGATTCAACTTCTCAGGGACTGAGGAAAAATAACAGTTGTTGCTGGGATTAAATCTCAGGCCACCCAGTTCCATCATTAAAAAACGTTCACAATCACAGGAGTTGAAGGATCTTACAATCACTCTGATATTGCTTGTTTATATCTGCCTAATTTAATTTTCACTTGTCCAACCTGTTTTTACTGTCTTAATGCAAATCTCAGTTTCTAAACTTTTGGGTTTCATATTAATGGATTTGATTAGATTTACTTGGCAATTCCCAAAATACAATATAATTAATAACAGAAGATGCAAGGGAGGCTGAAAGCCTTAAAGGCTTATTGTGGGTCTCCCACAGTTTACATGAAGACACTCAAATACAATTATTTCAAATAAAATTGAATTCAATCAAAGAAAATTTTTAATTTCAGAACATAGTCATTATCTTGTAAAGAAAAGGTCTCGCATAGATATGAAAAGCAATATAACACTAAATGATCATATTTAGTGACTGACTGAAAACTAAAATTAAACCTTTACTGCAAGTCCTAGGATCATCTAGAAAATAGTTTTTTAGATGTTTTTTTAAACACTAACAGGGACTGGGAACTGATTAACATTGTTCCACAATATGGGTCCTATATATTTTATAGAAAATTGATTGAGGTGGGTTTTGACAAGGGGAGTGTGAAGATGACTAGACTGTCTGGTCCTTGTGGAGTTTTTTATTTTTTTTAAGAAAGATTTACGGAGGCCAGTGGTGAACCACGGCTTGTGATTGTCACAATATTGTTTTGTGCAAGTTGTACATGTAGGAGAAAGCAAGGCACTGCCACAGAGGCGAGAGTGTCCGCTTTGGGAACCTAAGAATTGCTTCTCTTCTGTTTTGCGGATGATGTGGTTTTGCTGGTTCAATCAGACCATGACCATCAACACGCACTGGGGCGGTTGCCACCTGAGGCCTGATGCCATGCAGGAGCAAAAGTCTGAAACAAATGGAACAAAGCCAAAACCCTCACCCCTCAAGTCTCACCTGAGCGCGAGATTGGTTTGAATTAAAATTCTGGTTTCTCATTGGACTAGACGCTTCACAGGAACTCTGGGGAGTCCCTGTGAAGCGTCTATGACATCACCATGGATTTAAGAATCGGAGCACCGCACTGGCCACCACTTTTCCGCTGCAATGTCAAAGTTGGTTTAAAGTCTGGAGGTAATCAAATGTTTTTTACATTAACGAGTCTAGGCAAAGTCCCCAAACACGCTGGACCAGTAACCTACTGTTTTTGTGTTTAACTAACACTTATGGATCCTAAGAAATCTCGCTCTGCAACCCCCTGTTTCACCTTGCCTGCAGAGAGATTATTATTGATTGAAATACTATTGATTTTTGATCTGCATTGCTAAAGTTAAATAAAATATTGTACTTTTAAATACCAGTTGTGCATATGTTTAGCTGGTTGTGAAGGTCAGTGCTCAGATTCAAACCTTTACCGATGAATGTAGAATAGTCTTAAATATTGACATTTTAAGGCCTAGTCCACGTGTACAAGGGTATTTTTGTAAACATAGCTTTTCTATGCGTTTTGGTGTTTTGTCCACACCCAAACAGCATTCTAGGTCACAGAAAATGCAGCTTTTGTAAAAATCCGGGCAGGGTGAAGATTTTCAGAAGCTCTGTTTTCAGTGTTTTTATGTAGATATGGAAAACTGAGCTTTTGGCTTGTAACGGATGAGGCAAAATAACCTTGCTAACAGGACTTTTTACATGTTAACACATAAATATACAGTTACTCTTCCAGTATATTGAGGAACAGAGGTGTGTGTGTGTGTGTGTGTGTGTGTGTGTGTGTGTGTGTGTGAGTGTGTGAGTGTGTGAGTGTGTGAGTGTGTGAGTGTGTGAGTGAGTGAGTGAGTGAGTGAGTGAGTGAGTGTGTGACAAAAACACTTTTTGAGACCGTATTCACGGTTTGGTTATTGGTCCCAGGGGGGATCCCCGTTATTATTAATGCTTATAATTAACTTATAATTATTATCTGATATTTGATAATAATCACGGTGAGGGTAATGTGGGTGATTGTGTCGGGTTGTTGTGAAGGTGGAGCTGAGCCGGAAAGCGAAGCTCTCAATTTACCAGTCAACCTA
>CALSCE010008942.1:0-35256 GCA_943593645.1 Bovichtus variegatus
AAGTTGCCATATTTGTTTTCTTTATTATTTTATTGGATAAGGAAGTTTTAACAGGTGCTACAAGCATGCGTTATGTCACAAATATTATACAATTGTCCTTATTACTGTTTAGCATGCGTGTGCCTACCTCTCCCAGTGTTTGTGGTTGAGTCCACTGAAGTCATCAAGCTTGGCGATTTCTTTGAGGTACTGAGCCAGTTTATAGAGCTCCCTGTCCTTCTCTCTGTTAAGATGGGCCTTCATGAAGGGTCGGATCTAATACACACACACACACACACAATAAGATTCAGCAAAACATCTGCATAATGCTGAAAATAATGGGGAAGAGTTGAGGGTCAACATAATGACAACAATGCTGAGCACCAACCTTTAGTCCGTTCTGTGGGTTCATGAGGAAGTTTCGTCCGATGTCGTCAAACATAATGGTGTTCTTTTTGTTGTAAAAATCTCCGTACTTCCCCCATATCACACCCAGGGGCTTCACCTGGATACAGCACAGATAAACAGGCACAAACCCTAATTGAGAAACACAACAACTTAATACAAATGCTTTCTTCTGCTGTGAAACGTTTCTTTGCGTCAGTAATATACGTGCAACTGCAGCAGTGAAACATTTTCCTTGTGTGTGTACCAACCTCCACAACCCCTCTCTTAGGGGTATGTACCGTGATCATTGCTGCGCTGTCCAACATGAATGTAATCTTGTAGTTAGGGTTGTCCGTCACTCCTAGCTCCTACACACACAGACACACAGGCAGCAGTGTTATGTTCTCTTCCACTCTAAACCCAAATACTGTGGGTTAAATTGATTAACACTGCCACCTTTTGGCAGAACAAGGTACAGTACAGTAATGGTAGCAGTAGTGTAGCTTGAGTAACAACACAAACAAAGAACACAACAAGTGGAATAATTACTTTCATTTTGGCATCAATCCACTTCATACTTGTAGCAGCTAAGGATAGAAAGCACATGTGTAAGATGTTCAGCAAGCAGAGACCGCTGGGTACCAGCACACAGAGGAAAAACAACAAATGGCCATAAGATATGTACTTAGTTGATGTGGAGGGAAAAAGAGTACAGAGGACATTCAGTGGCTTAGTAGTCAAGAAGCACTGTACACTGTCCATTTTTTTTTTTTTTTTAAACGGTTAATGTTGCATGCTCAAAGAAATGCAGTCATACATATTTTAACTACATTCTCTAATTCATCAACAGTAACGCGTGCAATTTAGCCCAAATAAGACTAAGAAGAAGAGAAGAGAAGATACATACACCAGATGACAATGTCATAGTCCTCGTAGGCTGACGTCAGGAACTCGTGAAGGTACGGTCTCATCAGCTCTTGACCCGTTTCTGCACACGACTTGTGATCTAAACACACATAGGAGGCAGACATAAATACATAATGTCCTAGATTAGCTAGCAACTGTACATACAGTGATGGTTATAATGTATATGCTCTCCTGACTACCATTATAGAGGGAGTCAGCTAAATAGAGATTTTGTATCAATCTGTCATACAATTCTTTTTTTTTTTTTTATTCAGACAAGTGAGACCCTTATGAACCTCTCTCAGATTAAACCCATACAACAGATGCATGCGCACACATGAAGAGAAGAAGCAGTGCAGACGCAGCATTAAAGTAAATGCTGTATAAGTTCTTACTATTAGCATGCTATGATTAAACAAGCCATTCAGACGGGTGTTTATCAGTCATTTTCTTAAAGAGACAAATGTCGGTGTCACTGTAGCTCACCGAACAGTGTGTAGTCCACATCCAGTACCAGAAGCCCCTTGCCTTCTCTGGGAGAGTTCATCTCCTCCACCTTATAGTCTTTCACTCTGCGGGCGATCTTAGCCAGATTCTCTTCTCTGCAGACAAAGAACAGCATTTGTTTCTCAGACAACCACAGATATATATTTATTCACACCCTCTCACGTATTTAATCTTACTTCCTTACAGCCACAGACACTTAAAAATAACATTAAAATATCTGACCTGTTCTCCACTTCAATGACCTCCTCCTCGATGTCAAAATCATTGACTACGTCATCGTTCTCTGGGGGAGGGGCTAAAACCTCTTCCTGCACAAAACAAAACGCATGCACAGTTAAAGTGTGCCAGTCAGCCAAGGAGAACCTGTAACACAACTAGGCATGGGACGATATGAACATTTCATGTCAAGATTATCCTGGACAAAATCATTTCTATTCACAATATCGTCCCGATAATCATCAAAATATGCTTAAAACTGTTCAAATGGAATTGAACATACTGGAATAACTTCATCTAACATTTTATCACAGATAGGACAATCATCCTTCTCAGTGAAATCAAAGCGTCTTAAATGAGGTAATTTACAAATCATAAGGTAATAAAATATAAACCATCCCCTGCATAAATAAAGGATAAGTAAAATAAAAAAAATAATTAAATAGCAATAGTTTGCGAGTCTGTTCTTTCTTACATGATAATTCCTGTATTTCTTATTTAAAAATGCACTTCTCTACTATGATAGCAAGCTAGACAGCTTTTTCAAGTTTCATGTTTTAGTGATATCCCGATAATGGAAATTTACCACAATCAACTTATTGTGAGTGTTTTTTTTAATCGCAATCCGCGATAAAATTCTTCATCGTCCTATCCTTAAACACAACGCAGTTCGTAAAACAAATATCAAGACTTAAGATGTCCGAGAGCAAACCTTCCAATTGGCTAGTTAGAACAAAATGGCAACACTGTAGTCAACAGCTAGCAGGATTGTTACTTAACAAAACACTTATTGATCATTTGATTAAAGATAGTTAGTTACCCACAGGCTTAAATAACGAGTAACAAAACATGCATATAATGTTACTCTTTCATTAACTATCATGTTTGGTTGAACTGCAAAAATGAGCTGCTCACTCAGGCACATAGCCAGTTGACTGGGCAACTAGTCATTCAAATATACTTGAATCAGTTCATTTCTCTATCACGCCGCCACCTACCAGGCTCTCCTCTCTGGTACCCATCATCATGATCTTAGTGTTAGGCTTCAACTTCAGAGAGCCTAGCTTCACCTCATCCTCTGCAGGTTTACCTGGAAGCAGGAATGAAATAGAGAAAAAACAATAGGAGAAGAGGGAGATTGAATTAGCTAAAAAAACGTTCTAGACTACAGACAGGTGGAGCACATTGACACTCAAGTAGGTACAAGACATAGAAATGGGCATGTTTGTACATGTAAAACATCGGCTTCTTATGAATGTGGATTAACATAGCTAAAGCCTGGGGAGATGTAGTGGTGGATATATTTGATCAGAAGCGCATTTCATTTAGGAGAGAGTTTCTTACATCTAGTTAACAACAATAATGCAAAGGCACAGCGGAAAATAAAGTCTTGATACTTTGTCCACTTGTTTTGGATATCATATGGCATACTTTACACAGGCTATCTTAGGTATAAAGCACTTGGGACAACTCACCTTTGACCTTGAGTCCCAGTAGTTTCTGTCTCTCTGGCAGCACCCCAGTCAAGGTCTTTATGGACTGTTTCAGGTCCATCACTGTGTCCTCCTCAGACAGAGAACTGATGGAGTACTCCTGACCTCCCCACTTTATGATCACTGATACTGACATGGCACACACGGACTCTTCACACACATAAACACACTCGACTGCCGCTGGAGTTGGGTATGCAGGCGCACAAACGAGTGCACACACTTTCACGCAAAAATAGTTCCAGCTACAGTAACAAACATGGACACGTACACCTTGCAGAGAGGGGAAAGTAACAAGAAGAGGTGTCAGGGTGCCACACTGTAACTGGCAGTTGCTTGAGCAAAACATAGAAAGTAGCTAATAACGAAACACAGAGAGCAAAACACGACATCCCTAGTGTTAAGCATGTAGTGTTTTGGCTGGCTAATTCAAAACACACCGGCCAAATGCCACCTAAATCGGATCAGATACTTTGACTGTCCCTGATGTTGATATTTTTAGCATGAGATTGCTAACACTGACTAGCAACAATGTAAACACGCGAGGTAATGAGCCAACTAGCTAGCATTAGCTGACTAAGCTACACGGTTTGGGTATCCTTACCTGGTAGAGCAAGCTAACATGTAATGCTCGGCAAACGCTGTCAAATTTCGTCGGAAAGTTGAATGAATGAATTAAGTTTTCCGTTCAGTTTCATTCATCGAGCGGCGCACATCCTGGCGTCCCGAATCCTGCCGGTAGTGACGTAACGAGAAAAAAAAAAAAAAAAAGCTTCGTTGCCATAGTTACCATATTTCAATAGATTAACGTAAAATTGTTTTCCACTGACTTCATCATCCTTGAATTTCATCACATAACGACAAGAAAAGAAAAGAAAGAAAGGAAAGGACAGAGAAAAGGGAAGCTTTAGGCCACATTAAGTGCAGCTTATTTTATGCTTTAGATATTTTCTCTGATTGATCACAAATGTGACACGTTTCTGTGTTTGAACTTTCCACCATTGGTAGAAGAAGTACTATGTTTTACTTAAGTAAAAGTAGTAATAGGTTACTACAGTGTAAAAAACACTCTGTTACAAGTCAAAGTAATGCATTCAAAGTGTTACTCAAGTAAAAGTACACAAGTATAACATCAAAATATACAATTAGTATACAAGTACAAGTGTACAAGTATTCATTATGCAGAATGGCCCATTTCAGAAAAATATATTATCCATAATAATGGATAATAGTTAGTGATGCGTCAATGTGTTCACCACCTTAATGTTGCAGCTGATGAATGTGGAGCTTATTTTAATCACTTTATATATTACTGGGTAGCTTAACCTGTACTAATAATATATCATCAGTTATTAGTTGATTTGTGTTTTTAATTAATAATCTAAATCTGCAAAGTCACTATTAGGCTAACTAAAGTTATCAAATAAATGTAGATGAGTAAAAAGTAGCTTACAATATGTAGTGGAGTAGAAGTATAAAGGATCATAAAATGGAAATACTCAAGTAAAGTACAAATACCTCATAATTATACTTGAGTACAGTACTTGAGGTGCCACTGACGACTTCTGCAACCTGCATATGGATCCAGTAGTACTTATATAGGAAATGCAGTACACTTGATTGACAGACTGTGCAGAGGCTTATTAAAATGTAGTATGTTTTAATGTTTTATTGATTGTTTTTAATATGTACCCTGGGCTCCCTGTACAGTACTGGTGATACAAAGTGTATTATCATGGTGAAATGAAGTAATTTGAATTGTGATTGTTGTGTGTTGTTTAAACAAATATATACAGTAGATGTCTGTGGGCACTTAAAGATACCACCTTTAGTTCAGTGAATGAAACGGGGGCATATTTTAGGTGTGGTTAAATATACTGGCATCAGGTGTTATTATAATGCTTTCACATCCGCTGATAAAACTCCACTTTGACTATGTAAATGTCTAGTCCCTTGAGTGTTTAGCGTTTATTTAGATCCCCGTTAGTTATTATTACTCCTCTGGCTGGGGCCCATATTTAAATATGAAGAGTATGAACACATATTTACGCTTACATTACATACAGTAAATAAAAACAATATCACCAAAACAGTGATAATATCTCAATGCCCTTTGCTCAACACGAACAGTTACTGACCTGGAATCCTCCCAGCCCAACTGTAAACTTGGGATAAACACATTTATGATAGACAGAAGCGAATACTTGCTAAATACCCAGGCCTAGTAAGTACAATAATGCCTCATAAAGGAACAAGTACATTACGTAGGGGCAAAACTAGCTGTACTGTCCAGTGTTGGTATAAGGGATATATAGACTGTATTGCGCATGCCCAGTATATCCTCCTCGGTACTTCGGGGTAATGGCTGCTAGGTGAGATGAGCGGATCGGCCGCATCCTTTGAGTTTGAGGCGCTTCCATCGAGAGGACCGTTAACTCGGGCGGTGCCGAGTTAAAATGGTCGATATCCGACCCGAAAAGTATCCCGAAACAGTTGTACATATTGCGAACATCGTCCTTCAAATGTAAGCTCTATTTTTTTTTTCCTTATTAGTCTTGGCTTGTCGCCATAGCAAGCTCAGGATATACCAGTCTGCTTGCTAGCTATGCTACAGTTGGACTTAACGGTAATGGCTAGGGGAAAACAGTTTGTGCTAATCTTCAAACGGTTTAAGATAACGATATCAGCTATAATGTGTGGACGCTGTTGTCTAAAGTAGTGGCTTTGGAAGCAAGCTAACGCGTCGGTTGGGTTTCTATTTTCCGTTGTATTGAAGTGAGCTTTATTGTTGACAGTAGCTAACTGACAGCGATGCTAGCTGACTACGTTAGCTTGAATTGTTGGCACTCTGCCTGCTGCCTGCTCGATGCAGCTCATCATCCCTACACAGCACGTACACTGTTATAGACAAAGCAACAACTTCACACCTGGAGAAACCGAAGCCATTATTTTGCTTTGTCAGTCCTATATTATACTGCCACATACAAACCAGCCTTTAGTTAGCAAAGTGTTGCAGTCTTTTACGGGGTAGCGAAGACATTTTTTTTCGTCCGTCGAGACGGAGGGGTAACTAGAGTTCATGGCGTACCACAATCGATGCAGCGTTTGTAGTGCCGATGTTTCCGTTTAGCGAGCAATGGTATAAATACATCCATTTAGACTAAATCCAACCACACCATGCGATGTAGCTGTTAATGGATTACGGCAGATAAAAATACAGTGTTAGACCTCGCGTTATATAAGCTCTGTTTCTGCGAAGTGATCTCTCTCTGGTCAGTGATAGTCGTGGTGAATTCAAAGTTATGTAAGTTATCAGGGGCTTGTCCTGGGATACAGGAATATTAATGGATGGAAACTCTGCTATTGGCAACTTTTAAAGTAGTCCCGGGCATCACAAAGTGATTGGAAACGTGTCTTTTAAGTGCCACACCGGAAGTTGAGGCGGAATGATCAAACCTTATTCTGCTGTGAAACAACGTGTGTTGAGCAACTAAGCATAGTTTCTGTTTTTATTTTGCAAGTAGCATCCCGAGTGAGCTTCAAACTCGCGTATGAAATGACTGTTTGCAGTACCTAACTTGCAGGCTTGCAAATGCGTTTCCGAAAAGACTTCAAGAGCTCTTCTGTTTTGAGGCGGAGTACTTTCAACGAAGTTAAGAAAAAAAAGTCCCCTCAGATTCCCCTTTGTGGTACTTTGACTTTATAACAAGTTCCTTGGTTAGCAATGATTATTGGAGGTCCTCAAGTCTACTAAAAGAGGACGGAGCTGGTTTGTCACGGACAGTTTAAACGCAGAAACTGCATCAGGATCTTAACTTAACCTGACAGGAACAATGAGCTCGGATTGTCTTGGAGTAACTGTTGATCCCCATGAGAGGTTTCTCATCCCTTTTTAAGTGTTAAAGCTAGGGTGTGTAATGTATTTTAAAAACGTTTTTGTTATATTTGTTAAAATACCCTTTACATCCCAACAGCAATCAATAAATTAAATGCTTTGACAAAAAAAAAAAAAAAAAAACTATTTTACATTCATAATGTTAATTCTTCCTTCATTTAATTTTAAGGAGGCCTGAAGGGACAGGCTGTCAGTGTTGCCAACTTGGCGACTTGTTCGATAGATTTTGCGACTTTTTGAGCTTGTGCTGCAAGCTACTTTCATTGGAAGAGAGTTGTCAACAATTGACTGGGTTTTTCGGTTGGATAATTAAAAATCTTTTAGCTTGCTCTTGCTGGCTTCTCCAATATTACCTACCCAAGTTTTAATTTACATTGGGACACATTGTGAGTATATTGAGTGCGTTTGATTTACAGGATGTTATGTTTCATTGATTAATTCAATTAATAAGAGCTAATTACTTTGAATTTAATGCATCAGTTGAAACTCTTAAATTAGTGGTCTATTGTTTTTATTGATTTGATTATTTTGTGTTGCAGCAGCAACTGTAACATATTTTAGTAGGGGAAAGGGAAGTTAAATAGAAATGCAATATTTTGTATGAAAATAAGCAATACAATAACTGAACTATTGTGCAGTTATGTTAATGTTGCTGATGACTTCAACACAATAAGTAGTTAAACAATGTGGGAAGTAACATATATGAGTTCACATACAACTGGCACTCTTAAATTATGGTTGATAAATATGGAATATGTCTTTCACTGTATTTAAAGTCGCATGGATGTAAACCGATAAGTAAACGTGGCGGAAAATAAATAGTTACTCTTTGAGTACATGCATGTATAAACAGTGTTGAAGTTTGGTGATGTGATTATAGATGGAAAGATAAATATATATAGTGTACTATTTATTTTAGATATTTGATCTGTTTTGTAAGTAAATGTTTTCTTTCCAAAAATGTACACGTCTATACATATTGGGATATAGTAACCCACATTGCCTACAACTACAACATTTTGTAAAAAAGAAAATAAATATACCACTAAATGTACGCTGTAAATATAAACGGAACAGTGTGTGAAGAACTGACGAAGCATACTTTATCCGTGAACAAACAGATTTTTGCAAGTGCGCCTAATTTATCAAACCTGCCGCGAAGTTGCACCTGCATTAAAAGCACCTGAAAGTGTTCCCACATAGTTAATTTTCAGTTGCTTGTGCAGTGCTCATGTTGAGTTTTATTCAAACAAAAGGCCTCGATTCCTTTGAATGAACTTACGTGTGCATTGATTATAAATAGATTTGACTATGTAAATCACAGATGTGGGTGAAGCAGTACCCATTTCCTTCCCAACAAGCCTTTATGTATTTTACTGTACTGTATATAATCTCACTTTTGGGACTGGAACAACGTTTCCATGGATTGTTTTTCCTACATTCAGCAGATGGGAACATGACACACAAAAGTGAGGGGAGAAAGACCGTCAACACTGTTGTATCTGGCAGTAATTTAGTGGCAGTAGTGTTTGATTTTGTTGACTGCCCCACCTGACCCACCTGATCCACCCAGCACAAAAACACAAAAACATTGGGGAAGCAGCAAGGCAGCATTTTGTGAATTTGTTACAGTAATCATTTCAACGGCATATTGACAGTCATACTGTGGGTTTCAACACTAACTTGTAATACAAAGTCCAAAATAAACAGTGACTTATCTGAAATGAATGGATAGGTTTCAGCAGTTTAGGTGAGACAATGCGGAGTGTTCCCCAGTAATCTGTAGTTTTCTCAACATAACCTTAAGATTGTAACTGTCATTATTACATCACTTCTTGAAACACCACTTGTACTAATGTTTGTCCACAGTCATTTCATGGGCGTCTGTTCTTTCTTTATTAAGCTGTTTCTCAGTGTTTCAACAGGTTTTGTTTTTTTTCGTGTTCTGTTGATAATATAAATTGTGGGATATTAGTTTTATAGTCTCCAATGCAAGTTCAAATAAATGTAAAAATAATAAATAAATGTAAAAAGTAAAACAGCCTGTATGATTTTGCTCTCATATACCGCATACCTTTATCCATTACTTCATTAAATGTTTAAACTGTATGCACAATAAGTGTCAGTTTTAAAAGTTAGTGTTATTTTTCGATGATTCTGCATGTAAATATACAAAAGATATCACTAAACCCATTTAGTGTTGCGCATAATGATTGTTATGAGGGTGTGAATTTAACATTACCCACCTGCCAGATGCAGGAAAATGTTGGCTGTTGGGTAGGTTTGTTTTTTACTGCCAACCACAATACATTTTTACTTTTAAGAATAAAATACTTTCGTGTCATAAAATACTTAGCAGTTGGTGTGCACTTCATCATTGCCCATGGATGAAAAAGCTGTTTTTATCTCCTACTTCCTTCTGCACTTCCTTTATCTGCCTCTCTCTACCTCCCTGTGACCTCTCTTCACTCCCCACCCCAGTCTTCCTCCTTTTTCCTGCTGGTTGGCTTTTTATCTTTTTGCTCTCATCATCTGTAACTGCTTCCTATCCCCCAGGCATCCTGTTAAACGTCTTTTTGTGCATTGTCCCTCTTTCTCTGCAGTGCACCAGCTCTTAACATCCCGTCTTAGTGGTCAGTTCTGCCTGCCAATCAGAGGTTAAGCTGAGGCCATGGCAGTGAAGGACCGTGTAGAGTCGGTGCTCAATGTGGGTCTGCGTGTTCCCAGCATCATGCTGCTGGATGTCCTGTACCGCTGGGACGTCAGCTCTTTCTTCCAGAAGATCCAACGCTCCAGCCTCTCCAACAACCCCCTGTTCCAGTACAAATACCTGGCACTCTACCTGCACTACGTAGGTCAGTGTTGGTGTCTCACACACACGCACACACACACGTAACGCACAGCCTGTTCCAGTACAAAACACATTCCCCCTGTATTAACACTTCCTGGAGGATTAGTGTAAAACAAACACATTACACAAATGCTTTGCGCTGTCTGCACAAAGTAGCGTTTTACACATTTGATAATGTAACACATGTGTAATGAGCTGTGGCTATTGGCCTGTCAATGTCATCAGTTAAGTTAACGTGACCGCATGTCAGTTTCAGAATGCTCACATGGTGGTAGGCAGTAAGCCACGAGGCTCTGCTTTGTAGTGATTTCAGGACAGTCGGGAGGGATTGTTTGGCATGAAGACAAGTGGAGTGCGACCAAAACTATCTGATTTATCCGTTGGTAAAATAAAAAAGATGGATGCCGCCTGAAACCAGTTTTTCTCCTCCAGCTGTGCAGTATTTGTGACATTGTGAGTCAGTTGTGCCAGTCAGAATTAGTGTGTGTCATGTGTAGGTAGCTTTGTCAGACAGAAGCAAAAGATTTACATGCTGCAAGGAAACAGAAAAATAACAAAGAAAAAGGATTTATGAGAATGCCAACCTTCATCCTCACTGAACTCTTATCCAATTTTTCTTAATGTTTGGTTGGCCAATTCCAGTTCCAAGATTGAATTTTAGCTGGATAATTTCCAGTTTTGTCATCTGTAATGTCCACTTAAATGTTATTCAACAAATATGTTTACAAGTGTAGTGTTGGTCTTTCTTAGCTGCTGTTAAGCATGTGATCCAAGTAATGACACGCCCTTTTAACACATGTTTACAAAAGGGGAACATCCTCCTTTTGAGACGGACTACCATCCCAGAATACACTACATGGAAAAGACCCTTGAGCCAGATTACCACAGAGCCAATAATGAATACATAAAACAAGGTCTCTGCAACACAGGGAGACAGTCAGGTTTTCCAGTGACACAGGAGCACTGAAAGACAGTAACAGTGACGTGAGGGTGAAGTTGACTCAGCAAAGCCTGATGGTCAGACTGTGATTTGACCTAGCTAAAAAAAAACAGACAAGCACAGTGTTGAGTTTTCTCTGTGTGTGCTTGCAGTCAGACTTTGCTGCAGTTGGTTAATGAGCCAATAGGCTTGGTATGTGCTGATGAGCGCTGTGGCTGGACAGACGAATAAATAGGGGGAGAGAGGCAGTCAAACCAAAGTAACTGTTGCTATGCGCTGGGGAGTTTTTTTGGGCATGGTTTTAAGAAAGTAGATTGTTGTGCGATAAGCCCATTGACAGCAGAGACTGTTTGCATTGAGCCATTTCTTTTGACAGTCAATCAATTACATGGGAAACTTCTTTCTCACACACACACGCATAAACATTAAGTATATCACTTCTGTGTTGGAAATGCAGTATGGTCAAACAGGAAGCAACAGAGATGCTTTTTATATTGCATGTATGATCACTTTTTACTTGATGGTGTATTTGTGGATTGTCTCTTACCGGATGTACGTGTGTGTGTGTGTGTGTCTCTGTCTCTGTTTGTGTTTGTCTGCATGTTTGATTACATCGCAGGTTACATCCTGAGCTTGGTGCTCCTGACTCTGCCTCGTCAGCACCTGGTTAAACTCTACCTGTATGTCCTTACGGCCCTGCTGCTGTTTGCTGGTCACCAAGTCTCAAGGTACACACACACACACAGACTTGCATTATGTTCGACTGTAATGTAGACAGTCACATTTCAACTATGGGTTGGTATATTCTGTCAAATACACATACTGTTTATCTGACATACTGTCGGTTATAATTGCTTGTTGTCATTTTTAGATTTGCAAAGGCAGTATAGCCTTTAGTGAGTTTTCCTTGTGCTAGCTGATTTGAGTTGCTAGATCGTTGTGTTGAGCTATAGGTCAGTGGTATATAATAAGTCTCAATAGATTTCCATGTAAATTGAGCATTTTGACCTCTCTTTGTCAGGGATTATGTCCGCAGTGAACTGGAGTCTGGCTATGAAGGCCCTGTCTACTTGGAACCTCTCTCCATGAACAGATTCACCACTGCACTCATAGGTATAATATTACACATAATGAATATAGACGCACTTGCACAGTACACATAAGGAAGCATGGATGCGTCGTTCACAAACCCAATCATTGGCAGGTGGATGTTGTTCAACAACTTATTTCTGAGCTCACAGGATACGCTTCCTCTATTTTAATTTGATCTCTCTTTTCCCCTCTCCTTTGTGGTTTCCCATTCATCTGGACAGTCTAGAAAAGTATCTAAAAAAAGAATTACATAGATATTCTGTCACTTGTAGTACTGCAATATATTCAATTTAAACCCAAGTCTCTGTTAGAGTGAAAATCCATCCTCCATAAGGAAGGCACTGACCTCTTACGGGAGTTGCAGCAAATTGCCCAGCTATATTAAAAGTACATCTCTTTAAGGTCATATCACCTGGCTGCTCTTGACATAAATCTCACTGATCACCAACTTCTACCCTTAGTACTGTGAAAGCTGGTCCATGTTGAATTGAAAATGTTACGAGTTGCTATGTTCCTGGATCCATAGGTCCTGGTTTCATCTTACTGGAGAGTAGATATGGAGTCTCCTGTGCTATAAATAGACCACACTGAGTGCTGATTTCACTGCACAGTGAAAAAAAAATAACATAGTTACAGTGACAAAGATATACTGCTGCAGAGAGAGTGGGAGGATTAGAGCTGCTAAATATCAAAGTGGTTTGTCTATGTGTGTACGTGCAGCTTCTTTCAGGTTCATTCTGTTTCATCTTCTTTCAGGTCAGCTGGTGGTGTGTACGCTATGTTCATGTGTGATGCAGACCAAGAGGATTTGGCTTTTCTCCGCTCACCTTCTCCCTCTGGTGGCCAGACTGTGCCTGGTCCCACTGGAGACCATCGTCTTCATCAATAAGTTCTCCATGATCTTCACAGGCCTGGAGGTCATTTACTTCCTGGCTTCCAATTTGTTGGTACCATACAACCTGGCCAAGACAGCCTACAGGGAGCTGGCTCAGGTAATAACCTAGTTATATAGCCTAATGTTGCAAGCTTTCTCCTTTTTTATATTAGGATTTCAGCCATAGTAGTCCTGAGAGATTTCATCACATTTAATATTAATGTTATTCTGTCTTTGTCCCAATTGCCGCCATCTCTCCTCTCCTTCTGCATCTCTGTATCTCTCTGGCTCTGTCCCCCAGGTGGTGGAAGTATACGGGCTGCTGGCTTTGGGTATGTCTCTATGGAACCAGCTGGTACTTCCAGTTCTCTTCATGTGTTTCTGGCTACTGCTGTTCGCATTGCAGATCTACTCCTACTTCAGCACCAGAGACCAGCCTACCTCAAGGGAGAGGCTCCTTTTCCTCTTTCTTACCAGGTAGGATCATAACACTGGTCCGACTGTGTGGGGCATCACAGATTGTACATCACAGTCTTTAGAGTGCGTTTTGTATATTTTTCGAAGGTTATGGTGGTGTTACTTGGAATATAAAATGGCTTCTCTGTTTTGGTTTTTATTTGCCTTGTCTTGTAACTATTCTTTAATCTCCTTCTTCTCACTCCTGCCTCCATGTCCTCAGTATTGCAGAATGTTGCAGTACACCGTACTCCCTGCTGGGTCTGGTTTTCACCGTCTCCTTCATTGCTCTGGGAGTTCTCACACTCTGCAAGTTCTACCTGCAAGGTTACAGAGCCTTTATGAATGACAACACCATGCACAGGTCAGTCAGTGCATATGTCTGCATGTGTGTGTGTGTGTGTGTGTGTGGGTCTTCTGGTATGTGGCTATATGTTTAATCACTTAACATGTTTGTTTCCTGTCTGTCTGCAGAGGAATGACAGAAGGCATCACCCTGCTGATCCTCGCTGTCCAGACTGGCCTCATCGAGCTTCAAGTCATCCACCGAGCCTTCCTCCTCTCCATCATCCTCTTCATTGTTGTTGCTTCCATCCTGCAGTCCATGCTGGAGATAGCTGACCCCATAGTCCTGGCCCTGGGAGCATCAAGAGACAAGTAAAATATATTTACTATAAATCTTGTTTTTAAAAAAAAAAAAAAAAAAAAAGTTATTTTAGTTGTAGCTCTTTCCTCAATCTTAAACAAATGTGCCAACTCTGTATTTTGGCAACACAGTTAAAGGTCAAAACTAGTTTGTTTATTACCCCAAAAGGTAGGCAATGCTTGGGAAAATGAGGAAAGTACCCTGAATGTGTGAAAGCAAGATGCCCATGTTGGTACAGATGAAGCTGAACGTCTTCTCTTTTGCTCCCTTCTCTGTCTGTCCTTCAGGAGTTTGTGGAAGCACTTCAGAGCAGTCTCACTGTGTCTGTTCCTGCTGATATTTCCAGCCTACATGGCCTATATGATCTGTCAGTTCTTCCACATGGACTTCTGGCTACTCATCATCATCTCCTCCTCCATCCTCACATCATTGCAGGTAAGACAAGCAGACACACTTGAAGCATACCCATACTAGTAAAGGTGCTCGCACACCTCTTGGACTTCTTTATGTTTGAATGTTTTAGAATTAAATTGCAATAGCACTTAATTTGTCTCAATTTATAGAGACAGAACATAATAGAAATCCTGTCTCTAAAGCTTTCACGTGTTACCCACTGTGCCTGATGATCCTAAACCAACTGCAATTTGTGTTTAATTATTGAATTGAATTACATCAAAAATGCTGAGACACTCTCCTCCGTCACCCCCAGGTCCTCGGCACTCTGCTGATCTACGTTCTCTTCATGGTGGAGGAGTTTCGAAAGGCTCCCGTAGAGAACATGGATGAAGTTATCTACTGTGTCAACGGGACGTACAGATTGCTGGAGTTCCTGGTGAGTGTCACACATGCACACACAGTAATACAGTAACGTGAGGGAGCACTAACGAGAAGGCAGCATGTGACAAATGCAGTGGCGTTGTTGACGAACATTAATGCTTCCATGGCATGTTGCTGATTTTCTCCCCTCCCAGGTTGCGGTGTGTGTTGTGTGCTACGGCGTGTCGGAGACGGTATTTGGGGAGTGGAGTGTGATGGGCAGCACCATCATCCTGGTCCACTCGTATTATAATGTCTGGCTCAGAGCCCAGCTGGGCTGGCAGAGCTTCCTGCTCAGGAGAGATGCTGTAAACAAGATCAAAAGCCTCCCCACGGCCAGCAACACACAGCTGGAACAGTACAACGACATCTGTGCTATCTGCTACCAGGTAGGAACTGGTTTTGTGTGTTTGTGTTTAGTATATGGCCAAGAATTAATTTCAGGCTTCAGGCTCGGCTAATGTGAAATTTGATTTGATACATATTCAAGCCATATCATGCAGGATTTGTCGGTGGCTGTTTGAAAACACATCATTCAAAGTTGGCCCCTCCTCCAGGGCATGGTGTTAGCAGAAAATCAGAGGAATAAAATGTTATATGCTGATTGTTATGTTCTAAAGCACAAAAAAACAAGTCACCTGCGCATTGTTATTGGCTGTGGATCTACACACCCACTGCCTCCCAGAAAGGTCCCGAACATAGCATAATAATAAGAAAATACAGATACAAACCCTGACGCACAATTCTAGTTGTCATAAATGATGTATATACATTGTAAAATCCTGCATAGTATTCCCTTCAACATAGAGCAATGTGGTTTTGAAACAAATGAAATGTCAAAAGAAAACATAACAACACAGCCT
Source organism: Bovichtus variegatus (assembly GCA_943593645.1). Taxonomy (NCBI): domain Eukaryota; kingdom Metazoa; phylum Chordata; class Actinopteri; order Perciformes; family Bovichtidae; genus Bovichtus; species Bovichtus variegatus. The sequence continues at coordinate 15,919 of CALSCE010008942.1, forward strand.
GTGTGTGCTCATTCCTTTCAGGACATGAACAATGCCGTGATCACTCCATGCAGTCATTTCTTCCACGCTGGCTGTCTGAAGAAATGGCTTTATGTCCAGGAGACATGCCCCCTCTGTCACTCGCAACTCAAGAGCCAATCACCAACCACCAACCAAGAAGCCCCTGCAGCCAATCAGAGCCCTGCAGGCCAGGAAGCAGCCACAGCCCTTAACAAGCAGAACGATAACTCTCTTCCAGGTGGTGGGAATGAGGAGGGAACAGGAGAGCAGGAGGGAGGTAGTGGATCTGCCATGTCAGCTGGAGAAACCTCCTCCTCCTCCTCCTCCTCCTCTGGTGTGCCCTCTACTTCCCAGAACCTGGCCAAGACTCCTTCATCACCTTCTTCTTCTTCTTCTCCTTCCCCACTTGTGACTGAATCTCAGAACCAGTCGCTCACAGATCCTCCTTCTTCGTCTTCCTCCTCTTCCTCTGACACATTGGACATGCACCCTTCCCCTCCATCTTTCTCCCAAACCTCCTCCTCACAACCACTGGCCCAGACAGAGGTGAGCCCTGCTGAGCCCGCCCCTCACCTAAACCCAGGCTTCCTACTGGACAGCCAGGAGTCCTCTGCTGGCCCCTCGTCACAGCTTGACCAGCCCACTTCCCCTTCTGAGGAACAGTCGCCTCCTCCTTGCAGCCTCTGAGCCCCATCGTAACACACACGACTCACGTGCATGCACATATAAACACACAATCTAAATACTCCATCTACCAATATTCTGCCTATATTATTCTTGTCTAGCGGTTGGCTATCCCATCATGTCAGAAATTCAACTCCAATCCTTTCCATTTCCAGAGAAAAAAATCCAAAACAATCTCTAAGCAGATATTCACCACTTAGCATTGAAAGAAAGACGGATGATTCAAACTTCACAAATTTCTTTAGGAAAGTGTCTTGGAACAGTTTGTCGAAACATGTTTCCATGAAGAGTTTAACTTTCATGCCAGCAGTGATTGAATTTTCCATTCAGACCAAAAAGGGGAAAAGCATTAATCTCATCTCAAAAATAATTGGCAGTTCCACATCACGTCCATGAAATGTGAAATCCTGAATGAAACTGAAGTACTTACATGCTTTTGACATTTATATTAGACATGACATTTCTAAAACCATGCTTATGTCCTTCTCCTTTCATGTGATGGTTGCTCCCATCATGCCTTTGTTTGTGCAGCTTCTCTTTTCATTGCTGTGCATTTCATAGTATTTGGGTTTTCTGTGTTGTCCTGTATGTGCCATGATCTAACGAGGAATGTGTCAGAGGCGGAGACAGCCTTGATAAGTTAGAGATAATTGATGGTTGCATTTTAAACAGTGACAAAGTCATAAAGTTTCATAAAGTCTACAGATTTCTCCATCGGTCCGTTAAAGAGTTTTGGTTTTCACTGTTGGATGACAGTAGTTATGTGTATTAATGAATACACTGAGCATTAACTGAGACTGAATGTTTGTTTCTTGAGGCCGTCACGTGACCTGAAGCCCGGTGCTAAGCAGAGGATACATGGTGTGGTCTTTTTAAGTGTTACAGTGTGAACAAATCAAAGGGTTCACATGGAAGAACTAATTCATTTCGTGTGTCAAGTCTTCTCCATTATACTGCTTCAATATATGAATCAAACTTGTTTGGCTGGTCCCAGCAAAAACAGTTCTACTCCTCATCGCCAAACTTTTGTATAACTGTTTAGAGATGTTATTTTTAAAATAATTTTTACATTACTGCTTTATTGGACAGCCCGCAGTGCAGACGGACTGAAAACAAGGGAGAGAAAGACAGAGGAGGGAGATAACATGCGACAGAGGCCACAGTTTGTATTTGAACCTTCAGCATTGTGTGAGTGTGTAAATTAGCCCACCGAGCCGGCAAGGAGCCCAAACTTTGTTGTCGTTGGCTTCACTTCGTTCATGGTACCCATCCGCTCATCTGCTGATTCTACAAACACATTAAACCAGTCCCTCCACAGTTTGCCGTCGAGCAAGCGATTTGTTGAGACTCTTTCATGACAGGGGCCAATCACCTTGCTCCATCCACCTCCTTTATAAGCCAGTCCCATCAAAGCACCCTGTGTTTTCTAAGACCATCATTATCGTCCTGCTGCTCAGTCACTCCATGAAATGTAACTACCAGCAAATTGAGCCGTTTGATAAGAACGATTATTTTTTTTCTCACATGCTAGGACACACTCTCTGTCTGCATCTGTGTTTAGTAAACGGGGCCGGACGGGGAGAAGTGTGTCTGTGTGTGTCTGTGTGTGTGTGTGTGTTGGAGAGTCTGAATGAGAGACTAAAACTTGAGAATGCTGAGTCCTGATGCACGCTTGTATGTAGAGCTTGCACGCTGCCACTGTTACCACAGCATTTATTTGTTTGTCTCCAATGTGCTCTAACCTTGCTACCAATCTTTTCCTTTTTATTTGACATTTTTCTTCTTCTTTTTGGGGTGGGGGGTTGCATTTGCACTAATGTCATTTATACTAGCAACGCTCCAAAGCTGTTCTGTGGCTGTCGGCAACCAAATACCCTCTGATGTGTTTGTGTACGAGGAAACAGCCCAATCTGTTTGTGTGTAATGTATATAAATGTTGCTCTGTACGGCATCTATATTAAACCAGAGGAGTGTTGATATATAAATAAGATCAGGGCTTGGTTTCTCTAAAGCTTCCTAGAGGTTTGGTGTTCTTTGTTACTTTACATGCCTGTGAACAAAGACAAACTTGTGGCTAAGAAGCTTTGAGGGAAACCAAGCCTTCTGATCTGCGAGACCAGCCAGTGTTGCTGCTTCTCCGCTCTGTATGACGCATTTTTAAGCTGGTGTGATCACTCTAGTGCCCTCTACTGTTAGGAGTGGGATCAGCACGACGCAGACGGACAGGAGATGCACTAGTTAACCCTCAACTGTATTACTTACTACCACTATAACTTAAGGTCTTATTACTATGAATGACTTAATTGTTGACATTGGAAGGCGTTGGCCTCAGGGCTGAGAATGAATACATAATCAATGTAGGATCAAACCGGGCCAACGCTGTTTAACTGTGTTTATTTTTTTTATTAAGAGATGAAAAGTTTGATGTATTTTGCACATGTTCCTCTAAAAGGTGAACATAAGGACTTTTCTGTATTCTTGAACGACTCCATTCTCATTTTTATTATCAGCTCCATTCTTTCGACTTTGATGTAAAAACAAAGCACTTGAAATGGTCACAAATGTTTTAAACGGCCTCAGTCACACATGAGTTTTCAACGTGGAGCATTTGAAGTGTATCGAGCAGAGCGATCACCTGCACGACACACCGTCACATGCTCCACAAGATGAGAACTGTCATTGGCAACTGTATGTGACTTTTGCAGTGCAGTATTAAGTGATAAATAACTGTCAGAGAAGCCTGTCAGCTGTCGATTCCAGATGTATTTGCTCAGTTTATACTCCATGTTGGAGAAATTGCAGTTATTTGGTCAATCTCCAGGCTATGAACTGTGACTTATCTTTTCATACGGTCTGGGATTCAACATCAAATGTTTTATTGCAATCTAAGAGTATACGGCACATTCATCTGATAACCAAAGAAAGCTGTTTGGAAGTTGCATATTTAACATCTCAGCGTTTCAATCTTTTAAATGCGTTATTTGCATTCCAATGCGTCTGAGATTTCAGCTGTGGGATTGACTTCATGGAAAAAGCATCAATGAATGTTTAGGCAAGTTGTCCGTGAGCTTTTGTGCCAAACAAATGCATCACTAATGCTCCACACATGGAGCAGCATTTATTTTACATAGTCGCTCGTCCTGTCGGCTGTGAGCTTTAGTGTTTGTTTAGATCGTAAAACAGTACATTTGCCATCAATCCACGTCGGTTAACATAAATTATATTTATATCATTGCTCTTGATTGACTTGCTGGTAAAATAACACTATAAAAACAAGCCAATGTGACCTAAATGTCCCTATGTTTATTATACTGAAACAGTTGAGGTATACTCATTTGAAATTGCCTTCATTGAATTTAATGGAGCAACCAGGAGGAATATGAATACCTATATCAAATATGATAGCTGAAGTCCGTCTCCCATCTGAAATCCAGATGTTTTTGAAGCTCAATTTATCACGATACTTTGCAAAATCATTACTTTATAACGCTGAAAATGTAAGCAAATATTGTAATGGAATCTGTAGCTGCCACAGAGCACTCTCATCACATTTTTTATTTTTTTTTTTCTAAATGCATTTTTAGAAAAAAAACAGCACTGCTGTCTAATACTATTGCCTCTGACTAACAGGGCTGCTCTGACCGAGACGGCCGACAACGTTTAGTTTCATTTTTTTTCTTCTTCTTTTGTCTGATTTAGTTTTTCCACACACACATTTAGGACCTGCTCTGTAAAACCTGACTCTGAATGCAAGTTGTATTCTGTTAAAATGCTCCACGGTTGGTTTTGGACGTTATGCCTGACATTGCCTTGGTTATTTTACAAAAATTGAATGTCAGAAATAAAATGAACCATCCATTCTGGACTCTGCCTTTTATTTTATTTGGATTTAGTACACGGAATAGTCCAGTAGCGTACCACTTTTGTGGAAATATGTGAAGTGGTAATCAATGTTCTTATTATTAAAAGTAGTATTAGCAGGCCTCGTATTTAAATTGACCATATTTAATAAATAATACAATATTTTTTAAAACATTATTAGGAAGGAAAACTTAGTAATATGGTTTATCATCTCAGAGACTCGAACAAATTCGAATAACATGAATGTCACCATGCATACAGCTTTGTTTTAGTCAGAATAATGTTTTAGCTTTATTATTTCTACCAGGTTTTGCTCTGGTGGCGCGTCAGTGCGCGTGTAGTTGGACGAGCCTGACACATGATGGCGCTGTTGTGTCGTTTTTAGACTTGAGTGGGAAGCGATCCAGGAGCCAAACTGCCGCTCGTCACACACAGACACACACACACACACACACCGAGGACTATTTCTGTCACAGTACTGTAGGGACTCACTGGGCAACAGTAAGTTTATAGTGGTTTTATATCGTGTTTTCTCTTTAGTCTGCCATGTTGTTCCTGTTCTTCAATGGGCTCCTGTTGGGCACGTGCATGTTTCTGCATTATTAGGTTATTTAATTCTGCTTTCTTATTATTTCTTATGATTTAGTCTCGCTTTTGAAATCTCCAATATAACACTTTATTTTCACATAGATAAAAAAAGAATGTATATTATGCTCAATCCAGTTTTAAAGTTACCTTTTTATACTAATAATATTTGTACATTTGAGTATTCTTACAGCCTTTTATAACGTAAAAATCCTGTAGGATCATAAACACACCTTTGGTCTTTAGTCTGACCTGATGGACTTAAATGAACAAATCTTTCAGGTTGATCATAAAACGATAATATCCCTTCCTTAAAGTTTAGCAGGCAGCTTGCATTTTTTTGAGAAATTTAAAATCGTATGTTTTTTTTCCTGCGAGAGAACTCAAGGACAACTTGCATTTCCACTTCATTACATTGTTTTGCATTACATTTTCCACTTTTTTGTTAACTGCCCATGAGTCTAAATGCAGCGCTAAATATCTCCTTTCATATATATATATTTTGAATAAACTGATACACATGCTTTCAGCCCACTCCGATCGATCCAAACACCAGAGCCTCTTAACTCTCCTTCATTCACATATATTTTTTTTCCTCAGCTGTGAACCCGATTAAATCCTTTACGGGCTGATCCGCCACTGTCTTTCTCTCCCTCTATAAGCAGGAAACTGGAGCATAAAAGACTCTTATTCTCCATAATCAAGGTCAAGAGCGTTTTTCAATAACCTTTGGGAATTAAACCCTGGAACGGCGCCAGCTCGCCCTGCCAATCATATCCACAGCCAGCTGAATAATACAAAAGTTTTTGACCTTTTTGCACCTCGACAGATCAATACGCTGTAGCTTTATTTTTTATTGAAAGAGTTCACGGAATCATCTATTAATATTTGTATTTTGTTTGGATTCCCTCTCGGCGGCGTGATAAATTGTTTCAAATAACAGATGGCGCTTGAGGGAGAGACAAAGCGGGGGAATCTGGTAGCAATTATCCTCAATTATGTTCATTGTTATTTTGAGCTAATTATTGTTATTGTCACTTTTGTTTGTGCGTCTTGCGGCGCTAGCCTGCAATAAGCAGGCCCGAGGAAGACAATGGGGAGCAGGGATATGTTGTGAAATATGGCTTTTATAATTGAGCCTAACCAGTTGGTTTAAATAAAACGTAGATCTAAATGTACAGGCTGAGGTTCGAGTATCAAATGTACCGAATATCTGCAGCTCAAATGAGTCTAATATCTAATATTGACCCCGGACGGTTTGAGACACAGATGTATAATTTGTTTTATTAGATTGTTTTATTTTATTGTTTTGTTAAGCAGTAACATCTTCATTGTGACCAATAATTAATTTGGTTAATATCAATATTGTTATATTTATTTTTGAATACAATATCACCAAAAAAAATAAAGACCGCAACATTCAGAAGTCTCTTTTTTTTGTTTTGTTTCCTAATTTAATATTTCCATGGTGCTCTGTGTCGTGCGTAAAAGTAGCTGTTTGAGTTAATGAAGTCGTGATTGTCCTGCAGCCGAAAAGTGTCCGCCCTGCTGAAGTGCCACCGAGCAATTTCTACTTATTCCAGCATCGTGTGCGTCTGCAGCCGACTCTGCTGTGCATGGGCAGAAACAAACTTTCCAGGTTGATTGTCAGTGCTGTGGTGCGCACAAGAAATCGTCTTCACATATACAGAGAAAAGACGTTTCTGCAACAACCAAAACATAGTTCCTTAAGGACAGAGGGGGACGGAGGAGAGGAGCTGCGTGTCCGCTGCATGAGGCAGGACCTGACTCCACTCTCGCCTTTTGTTTGGGGGCGTCTCCTTTCCTCTCCTCCCGTCCTGTCCCCTCCCCTCCTCTCCTCCGGTCCCCTCCTCTCTTTCCTTTCCCATCCTACCTCCCTCTCTCTCTCCCCCCGGGGCGGGAGAAGCCCGTGTTTGGTTCTCAGAGAGAGTCCTTTGGGAAGAGTCACAAAGCGTTTTCCTCGCAGAGAGAGAGAGCGGAGTGGCGAGAGCTCGGGACTCATCCGCAGGAAGCAGCGCTGCTCTGGACACCACAGACCCCAACACGTCCCGGACCGCTGGGCTGAGGGAGAAGAAGAGAAGGCAAAGAGCGAAAAGAGGAAGAAAGAAGTGTCAGATAATGATGACATCTGATCTGGATGCCAGTTGATCTCTCTTTTCTGTCTGACAGCTTCAACTGTGGATCTCCAAGAGCACCAGGAGTGACTTTTTAACACCTTTTCACACTAGGACTGCCCGCGTCCTGCCGTTCTTCTGGCGATTTAAATCTCGTGTTTGGACATTTTGGATCTTATTCCGATATGATTTCCTCTCCGTTTTAGCTCACACTTCCTCACGAGGACTAGATTTACAGGAATATCCAGGCAACTGCTTGATTTTTTTTTTTTGATTTTTTTTAGCGAAGCTCACAGCCGCAGCAAAGAGCGCAACCACGTTGCTCCTCCTGAATCAGAGTGAAGGATCTACAGGAGAACAAGTGCACAGCCAGCCGGGGAGGGACCGAGACACAGAAGGACAAGCACCGAGCTACGGAGATTTGTTAATGTTCGGGATCCAGGAGAGCATCCAGCGAAGCGGTAGCAGCCTGAAGGAGGAGCCGCTGGGAGGCATGAACACTGTCCGGAGCTGGATGCAGGGGGGCGGCGTGCTGGACGCCAACACGGCCGCCCAAAGGTGAGCTCTGCTCGGGTGGAGGAGACATGCGACCCCCCCTCTCCTCCTTCATTTACCGAAACACAGGAAATAACGTGCTTTTTCTATCAGGACCTGCAGCCGCCCGTGCAGGACACGATGCTGTGTTGATGGGAGCTGCTGTCCGGAGGAACACATTCGGATTTAACTGTTGCTAGGATAAATTGTGAAATTAAGATGCGGGATATACAATTCCCCCAAACCCCATTGAACACCCTGTGTAATTTTAAGACACCGTACTAAACAGTTAATGGCAACATGTGTTTGCGCTACAGATTTTAACGCACATGCAACGCGCGCCTTCTGTCGATAGTTGGCTGAGGTTTAATGAGCATGAAGGCAAAGGGACAAATAAATAATTCTAGTGCTATGCTTGGGGTTTTAAAACGAGGAGCAACACATCTGTCCATATTGCCTCTTTTCTAAACATACTGGTTGTATTCAAGGGGAGCACGATTCTCCATTTGGCAGGGGTGTAAAGGTGGATAAATCATGACCTCTTGTCTCAGATTATCATGACAAAAACAGACTTCCACCTAAAAAAAAAATGTGATTATATTTTCAGAAAATCACAGATTTGGGATTAGTTTTTAAGTTTATAAAATAGCCTTTTATGATAAACTAAGATCAGCCTTAGTCAAATCAAGAAGATAAAACGATGATTTACTCGCTGCTTATAGCTCCTCATATTTCCTTTTTACTCACCTTTACAAAGTCAAACTTTATAGCTTCTAACACCGACTCATCCACGCCTGTGTGTCCGCAGTGGAGTGGGTCTGGCCCGGGCTCACTTTGAGAAGCAGCCGCCCTCCAACCTGCGTAAATCCAACTTCTTCCACTTCGTCCTGGCTCTGTACGACCGGCAGGGTCAGCCGGTGGAGATCGAGAGGACCAACTTCGTGGGCTTCGTGGAGAAAGAGAAGGTCGGTGCAGAAACGTGCGGTGTCCTGATTATTTCTTATTATTATTATTTAATATGCTGAAAAAATAATTTACCATTTAGAATTTCTTAAGGCCTGCTTATTCCATGTGTGGTGTTTGATATTTATGATGCTTAATGTTCCATTTTAAACATTTACAATAACTCACCAACAAAATATGTGCTGCGTTTATTATTATTGGTATTATTGTTATTATTGTTTTAAAAAAAAAGTATTATTATTATTATGTATGGCATTTAGACAGAATTGGACACAGATGAAACACAGTATAGTGGCTCCACACAGGCCTACTGTAACTCAAGAAAAACTTCCTTCGATCCATTTGTGATGATTGACAAATAAGAAAACAACTCTGGACGTTTAAATTGTTTTAATTTACCGCTGGTTTCAACACAGCCACTTGTTCTATACAAACAGCGGCGGGCGTGCGGGCTCCTCATCAATTATGACACCGTTTAAATGAGCTGAAATGCAGTGGGAGAATTTAGCGTTGGATTTATTTGCCTTCCAAACATAACCAGTAATTACAGAGGAATTAAAAAAACGACAATAACACCATGATTACACGTGGAGAAATTACAGGGCTGCCCTGCTTTAATATGTCCGCTGTGAACATAAATCACACGTGTATTTAACATATGGCCGGTGTGAACAATTCAATAACTCGGATGTATCGCACGCGTGTGCAGGGAGGTGCTTTTTTGAAAGAAAAAAAAACATTTTTATTTGTCCTAAAAATGTCAATAAACAGCTCAGTGTGTGTTGTGTGTGAAGGAGACGACCGGAGAGAAGACCAATAACGGGATTCATTACCGGCTGCAGCTTCTATACAGTAACGGTGAGTGAGCAACACACACACACTCACACTCAAGTTATTCACAATACAATTTGACCGAATCAGTTGTCCCCTGCGACATAACACACAGCAAGTACACAGGAAGCAGCTGATATTATGTTTTTTTTATTTTTAGATTTAATGTGGGGGAAAATGTGCAGCAAAGGGCCAACAGGCTGCCTGCATTGGTTTATGTCACAGCAACTGCAGTGTGGCTTTTCTTTTCACAATTGTGTAGTTTGAGCGATTTCTGGATTAATGTCACTACTTCAGAGCAGCCGTTGTGGTGTGTTGTGCACCACCTTTATGGCTCCATCACTGTCGCTGTACCTGGATGAGTTTGTCCAGGCTGACGTGGGCTGTTTGACAGTTGCACGTTGTTGTGGTGGGAGCTGTGGATTGTGGTATTCAGGCCTATTTTGGAGGGAAACTACATAATCTACCTGCAGCCTCCTCGGAGAATAAGACATAATGATTTTTAATATCACGTGTATGTGTAAATGAACAAGTAAGCTGCCCCTGCAAATCATTTTATCAATGGTATTGCTTGTAATAAATGTTATATAGATGTTTAAACCGAACATCCAACCAACCAGCTAGAGACATTTACCATCACTGTGAAGCATTAATGGATGTCTAATAAGTTCTGAGTGTTTGGATCACAGTTGTCAAGGGTGTAAGGATAGAGGTGTCATATTTTGTACACACTGCAAAGGCCTTTGAGGTAAATTTGTGATTTTGAGATATCTAAATAAAATGGACTTGAAAACACACAGATGTTGAGAAACATTTATTTTCACAATGTGATTGACACGCAAGCTTGTTCTAGGGGTTCCAAAACTGTTTAGGGCTTTTTTGAAAATAAATCAAATAAATAAAGCTATGTTAGGTTGCATATATGTGAGCAGTTAAACCAAACTCATTTTGTTGAGGTCTAAATGATTAAATGCAATTATTAACAAGATTTCACGAGAGAAAGAAGAAAAAATGAAAAAAACACATTTAAATTTTGCATCAGAAATCTGTTTTTGATCTTCTTGTCACCCCCACAATTTAGGGGAAGCTTCCTGTTAGGTTGTGTCTATCACTTTTTAATGTGTACCCTAGTTGACATATTTTCTGTTGTTCTGCATGTTGACATCTATGTAAAGTTTAAGATTTTCTCTTTTCTTCTGCATCCCAACAGGCATCAGAACGGAGCAGGACTTTTATGTTCGACTCATAGACTCCATGACTAAACAGGTAAAAACACATTTTACACACACTTACACACACGTTCTCTCTCTCTCTCTCTCTCTCTCCCTCTCTCTCTCTCTCTCTCTCTCTCTCTCACAGAGGTCTGTCACCTCTCCTGTTACCTCTCTGACAATGAGCGGCTACACTGATCCATCTGTACTCCGCCGCCCTCCTCTATCTGCATGTACTTGCGCGCACAAAACCGTGTGTTCATGTGAGTGTGTGTTTGTGATTCTGTGGGTGGGTGTTTCCACAGTGTGTACGGGTGGGGGCACGCACGCACACACACATGGCTCCAGGCGTTTTTGCCTGTACTTCTCTCGCTGTGATTAGAGTGAGGAGGCAGCGAGCGGGTGTTGAGGAACAGGAACGTAATTCTGCTGCGCACAGAAGGAAGTGGAAAGATATAACAGCACCTCTGGGATTTGGTCTGTCGAGTGGCAAGAATTTTCTGATCAGATCCAAATTTTACTGTTAATGCTTGTGTTTTTGTTTATATGTACCTTTTGTAAGAGAGAGGTAGAGAGAGAAATAGAAGAATTAGAAGAGAGACGCAGACTGAACAACAGATAGAAGACAAACTGACAGTTTTTCGTTTTCTTTCTCAATGTTCCTCAGGTAAATAGTTAGAATGAAAGAGCGAGTGGCGCTGTGTGTGTGTGTGTGTGTGTGTGTGTATTTGATATGAGGAGCCAAGAAGCCATGCTGTGCACTGAATACTTGCTAATGTACAACACTACTGTGTGTGTGTGCGTGCGTTTGTGCACGTCTGTGTGTGTCTGGCAGGCCTAAGGGACCACACTGTTCCCTAATAACACTGTTTAGCTTCAGCTTGGTGGGATGACAGCCAGCTACACACATGCACACACACACACACACACGCACGCACACACACACGCACGCACATTTATACACACAAATACATTCTCGACGTCTAAAAAAACTAAACAACTGATTTTTTAAAACATTTCTTTTTAGCTTATACAAAGAAATTTTAAGTTTGAAAAGGAAAAGTCATTTTTCTTCATGACGCTTGATCCAGGCAGGTGTGTGCTGCACCTGTGGGCATCTGCAAGCGTGTGTGTGTGTTTGTGTGTGAAAGTGTGTGTGTTAGTGGGAGGTTTATATGTGAGTGAGAGGGAGAGAGAGAGATGAACAAATGGGAAACAGTGCAGGTATTTAGTGCTGTATGTATCGGCACTTAAGCAAAACTGCTCATGGAGCAATAAAGAAGGCTCACAAGTGTGTGTGTGTGTGTGTGTGTGTGTGTGTGTGTGGGTGTATGTATGTGTGTGTCTGAGTGTGAGTGTATGATTCCCGGCGGTAGAGGAATGGAACATTAACAGGTGGTCGAACCAAAACAGCCGTGTGGTTGGCTTAGATGGTCAGTGATGTCATGGCCACTGTCTCTCCTACCACACACACACACACGCACACACACACACACACACACACACACACACGCACACACTGCTGGTCTACCACTCATTGTTCCTAGTCACTGTATTCTTACTAAACAGGGAAACCAAAGCTACTCAGCAGTACCAGAAGTTTGCTTTGGAGTTTGTATAATATTACTTTACCGTTAAAGACGCACTGTGATCTAAAACAAAAACACAAGTGTAGCTTTGCCAAAAAATTCAAATCACAAAACTGGATCATTACTTAAGTGAAGCCTGCACATAATCTTCTGATCCAGAAGTAAGAAAACCTAGGACAAAATCTCATTGGCATTTGTAGAAAGGCAACTTACTTAAAGTCCACAACTACAATTTAAGACCCTCTCAACAGTAAGATGTGTGCCTCACTGAAATAATCCAGAAAAGGGAGGGAAACAATCCCCACAAACCCAAGGCTGTCGAGGGTTTAACGTCACACTTCACACACTGTTCATATGATTAATTCGATAACATGCAAACACAAATCGTTTTTTCTCTATAGATCAAACTCCTCAATTCCTGGTACGCGTAGATGCACTTTACATGGTCAAAAAGTACAGATGGGACCTTTTTCAAAGTGCAGACTTTCCGTTTTGGCGAGCATGAAAATGCATATTGTTATTTTTGGTAGTGTGTAGAGAGTATTACTGGGTACTGCTCTGTCAGGCTCATATCACTGATTCTGTTTATTTCACAGTTCTGACTGTGATTCTTCTCCAACGTTTGGCACCTAAAGCTGGCACTTATTTCTGTTATTCTGCTATTTCTGTATGTCTACCTGCTTTGTGTGTGCGCTGAGAGGGCCAGCATTGATTGTGTTAAATGGAGGAGGAGAGTCTTCAGAAGCAGAGTGTTGAGCGCCGGTTGATCACGACTGCGTCCCGGAGAATAAAGCGTCTGTCACCGCGGCCCTGTCGGATCACTAGCTCGCTAGCCGACCTGACACTAACGCAGGAGGAAGTGTGTTCCCCTGCTTAACGGCTCCTTGTTTACACGCCGCGCATGTCACGCTACTTCAAAGGTGGAGGAGAGAGCGGCAGAGATGCTGTATGAAAGGCCCGGTGAGATGGAGAGAGGGGAGGAGGCAGAGGAGGAAAAAGCAGATGAAAGACATGAGCAGAGCAAGCGAGGTGACAGTGTGATGAAGACAGGTGTGGGCGGGAGGGTAGAAGAAGTTATGGTAGAAGAAGTTACACACCTACACAAGAGCCTGCCACAGACGGTGGATTAAATATTATTTTCAAATCAGCTCCAGATGTGTCAGGTTCGCCGAGCAGGACAGAACAAGTGATTAGAATTAGATTAGCAACACTTTTCACGTCTTGCTGCTGACAGACATCAGTCCTGTCTCCTGCTAAAGTTATGGTCATCTGGGATGAAGGAAATATGCGTAATGTGTTTGTCATATCAGAACTATGAATATTTCTATATTTTGTCTTATTTTTCAATCGGTGTACACTTTTTTTTTTTATAAAGCACAAGGTATACACGGGTGTATTGACCTCTTCTGTGATTTTACAGGAACGCTCAGTTACATCAGACCCAGTTCTGTTCATAAAGATAAATGCGTTCACCTGGCGAGGGGTTGAGATGTCCACGGTAAGAAACAAGTTCAGAGGAAGCTGCCTGGCCTCCTTTCCTCCCGTGGCACAACGAGCAGGTCTAATCATAGACAGAACTATGGCTTATAAAGTGCACTTCTTATTTTTCTTTATTAATATTTTTTAGTACAAAAACACAGTTTATTTTGCTCTCTGGATTGATGCATTTGCTTCCCATTTCGCTGAAGTTGCACATCTCTGCCTACAGCTTATTTTGTGGCTCTTTTAGAAATGTTATCTTAGCACCAGCTCTGTCTACTCGTAGTTTGAGATTAAAGTGTTTTTGCTTGATTGACTGGCCGTGAACAGCCCTGGACCACCAGGGGCCCTTCAGGCTCCAAATTCATGTGTCGATACATTTCCTGCACAGCCTTTTGTAACTGGAATATATGCACAGACATGGAAAATTGTAACTGACAGGGGCCCCGGGCCCTGAAACAAATCGGGGCTCCAATTCCAGAATACACAGGGGGTCCTGGAGACAACTAGCTATTAGTATGAAATGCTTTGGGCTCCAACACTATTGTAATGGGGCCCTCAGACTGTACAGCCACTGCTGCTGCTCTTTATTAATGCAGCAACGCTCCAAACTAGTTTCTGAAGAAGATGTCGGGCTGTAGTTTCTGAGGGGTTCAGTCTATATTTTGGCTCATGCTGGGGCCCCATGTGAAACATGCTCGCCTGGGGCCCCTGGTTAGACAGTGTAAGCTTAAACATAGGAAAGATTTACAATGCTACTCTTTAAAAGGCCTCTTCTACTTCTTCACACAACCTTATCGTCTGTCAATAGTTTGAGCCCAATTTGTAAAAAATGTCAAACCACTCCACTGCGACGCAAAGACAAATTGAGCCTTAACTGAGTCTCGCTTTTTAATATATGGCATCAGAGATATGCAGCCTTAACTTTGTTTTGTTTTTTTATTTGAGGGATTTGTAGAAAAAATCAGCGTGTGTGACCTTTGTAAACCAAAGAGTGAGGAATCACTGGGGAAATGTTTTCAGCTTTCTACATATCCTCAGCACGAGGTGTTGCGTGCTGTTTAGAGTTGTTAAGCTTTCACTAAGCTAAATAACCTTCATTTACAAACTCAAACTACTGTTCAGCTGATAGCAGCAGGTAGCCTGAACCCCCAGCTGAAGACTATCGAAGAGGACAGTGAAACTTCTTCACCTCTCCCTGAGAAAAGTGAGCTTGTCACTCGGTGAGATTTGCTGGAGTTTGGAACGACAGATCAAACAGACTGGAATAGACCAAAGACAGACGGGGCGTGTGTATTGATTGATAGATAGCTAAGTGGTGTGTGACTTGCGCTTTCACTTTATTCTGAGCTCAGACCAGCAGCAAGAATATCCTATCATGGAAGCAGGTAAAGCCTTAGCCGAGATGCCTCTTGAGGAGCAGAAACTATGGCTACTGCTCTGTAAACGTACGACTTTATACTTTTTAAAGTTACACTTCACCTGCTCTGAGCATGTGAGCAGTGGAGATGTTGTTGTTAGTTTTTGAATTATCTAAAATATCATGTGTGAACAAGATGTGTGTGTGTGTGTATGTGTGTGTGTGTGGGGTGGGGTGATAGAATTCAGAAACAGTGGGTGTGAGTGTTTGTGTGTGAAGTAGAGGTGTTACCGCTGCACTTCGTCTTCTTTGAGGTGAAGTGGGAACCAACCTGTTATCCCCAACAACACCCTGATGGAAGAAAAATAAATGTACACCACAGCAACAGCACGAAAAACATCAAATTCCTCCCAGTTTGACATCGTCGTCGTGTTTTCCCTCAACGCAAAAACAGAGTTGTCTCCTCGCACCAGTTTTGTCGGTGTAGAGTGCAGCGGTCTGAAAACATGCAAATACGTTTTCATGCATCCATGCACTGATGCAGGCAATGACTGGCATCTATCGGAGGGTCGGATTGGAAGTGCTTTGTTGCCTCTAACAAGAGTATGAACAACCCGCTTATGTTCAGTGTAAAGTCAAAAATAAATGATGATATGAAGTTAGGTATAACAGGAAGTAACAACTAGTTGCAACTTGGATGTTTTTTTTTCTGCGAGTAAGACTGTATTTTCCCCGTGTATGGCTTGATACAAACTTATAACACTAATAACGTTACCGCCAGAAAAATACCTCTACTAATTTAATTCATGCGCTTTAAAACCGCGGTGGTTATGTCAAAGCAAGTGACTAATACACCTATTTGGAAATTACCTCCATCTACTGTATTTCACCGGTGTTTGTGGCCGTGAGTAACTGAGACCTGGGTGTGTTTTTCAGGGGCAGATTTAGTGATTTGTGGGCCCCAGGCGTACCCTGCCATGTTTGCTTTTCACCCTTTTTCTGAACTGCGACTACGGTGCCAATTGGTATTGGCAGTGTTAGAAAAAGTACTCAAAACTCTTTTTTTTTTTTCTGAAGTAAAACTATATTACCTACAAATTCCATGAAAAGACCGAAACCAACAATGAATTGATCGTATTAACAAGTACTGTGTGTTTAGTCAAAGCACGAAATAGCTTATTCCGCTGTGCTATAAAGCTCCATTTGTTGTCCATTAAAAACACATCAATGAGCCGCACCGTTGCACCGGGTGACACGTTCGTTCATTATGATGAGCATGGGCAGTGTAGTTTATTTTGAGTTAATCCCACACACACAACAACCTTCTGCCATAAATGTTCACTTAGAGCACCAAATGCGTATTAATCTGCAGTTAAAAATAACAATAAATGCACCATTTACTCCTTACTTTCTTTGAGTAACATTTGTTAAAACTACAGTGCCGAGCAATTTTTTTTTTTTTACTTTTTGACTTTTAATTACTTAGCATGTATTTTTTTAAACTATTTAAAAATACAGCTTCGCAGGGGTGTCCTGGTATATAAGGCTGGTGTTATTTTATGAAAATGCCAGCCTTATCTTTAAATATTTTATGAATTGAAGAACACTATTCGGTTTATTGTTCCTCCTATTTATAGTATTTGTCACTTTTAACATGTTTAAATAGCAACAACATGAAGGCAATTCTACTTATACGACCTTCGATATCGAGCATCAACATTTACGGTTTAATGGCTAATTTTGAGTTATTGCACCACACAGACATCCTAAATCAAATACCTTAAATACATAGCTGAGTCCTTCGTCTGTATGATGAAGTACACTTTAAAACCAACACCCTATCAAGGATGGAGAGGACTATTTGCTGGATTTAAGCTCTGTGCTTATACGGGTTTGCTGTCTGTGAGCTAACGATGTGTTTTTATTTTCCTCTCTACATCTCTGTGTCTCTCTTAACAGGCGATTGTTTATGAAGGTCAGGACAAGAACCCAGAGATGTGCAGAGTGCTGCTGACACATGAGATCATGTGCAGGTGAGAACGGGTGCATCAAATCTATTTCTTCTTCCTAAATCTTCCTCCTCTTCCAAACTATCTTCAAACAATCGTTCCGGCTCCTTCTTTTCCTTCCATCCTCTCTCCTCTACCCTCCTCTTTCATTCTGCGACATACTTTGTTCGTCTGCAGAAGTTCTCACCAATCAACTCTCTGCACTCAATACATTTCTTATTTTGTCACCCTCATTAACCCCCCCCCCCCACACACACACACACACCCAGATGCATACGTACGCACACACATGAAGCCATATCTGTTGAGGAAGATGAGTTTTAGCTATCAGAGTCGTTGCTTTAATTATAATCTAAAGATGAATTTCTTTGGAAGTAGGTTGGGAGGAAAGGGATCTATTTATAGAGGCATTTTACCAACCTATCCTATACAATAGAAAATGTGTGCGTGTGTGTGGATGCATGCGTGGAGTGTGTGTGTGTGTGTGTGTGTGTGTGTGTGTGTGTGTGTGTGTGTTGTGTGTCTGTGACGCATGGTTAATTAGGACACAGAGAAACTCATTAGTCAATCTGAACCCTCCTGTTGTTTCATGGCTAACAAATGGGCCTTCCTCCACAATCTGACTATAAAATATAGGCAGGGTCTCTCATACACACACACACACACACACACTTCCTTATGCACACACACAAACACAATATACACAAAGCCGTATGCATATGCACGCTCCCTCATGCACACCACAGTTATAAAAATTCAAATTTAGCACATGAATTAAGTTGTTCTTATTCCCTGACCTTGTCACTGAACAACTTTGACTGTAACAATATAAATTGGGGTTCATCTATATGCACAAGCAGGGATTTTAGCCGTGAAATCAGGCACACTAATATTTTATTCTATAGCTCGCTGAATAATCCTCAGGCCGTTCAGCTGCAGAGCTTCAAGGAAAACCCTTTGAAATTCTGATATGATTTACAAGGAATTTATAAATAAATACAGATTTTATCGTAAATTATTGTGGTTCATCATGTGGGGGAATGCATTGTGGACATGGATAAACTGTTCTGCACAACATGTATCGTACACGTGAACTTGTAGAGTAGAAAGGCCTCCAATGTTCAAACATGTCCTCTGGGGGAGCAACGGTGCAGCAGCAGTGCAGAAAGTGAGACTTCTGCGACGGCCGTAAACACTCGTCCGTCTGCAGCAGCAGCCGCCGAGGTCAAAGTTACGGCTGTTGCCTCATGTTCTCACATGCTGATTCTGCAGCAGGGGCCTCAAACACAACACGCAACGTAGAACACACACACGCACAAAGAGCTCAGGGCGTCCATTAATCAGTGTGGCTCATTGTCATGGTGGTGCTATTAGCCATATGCTCCGCGCCAATCTGCCACCACACCAACCTGCGTCCTGGTTGGACTTCTGGCACGAATACATGAGGGGTTTCACTCCAGAACGGGTGATAGATGTAGCTGTACTGTTTATATCATGCGTTTAGCACAAGTGTTGGTTTAACAAACAGTTGTTCCCTTTACCCCTTAAGTAGCTTTACAATTGAAACAAATATCTTGTTCCACACTGTCTGACTGTAGTTTCTGTATCAGCGTGTTCCAGCTCCTCACTGAAGCTACATGTTTACACTGAGTGAAATATTCAAAGAGAAGGTTTTCCGTTCCGTCAAATGGAAATATTCTAGCTATTTGGTGCATCATTTTTTATAAACATTTGATTTCATTACAGACAACTCAGCCTGACATATTTGGTTTCTTTGGAAACTTTCTCGAATAAAATCTAATTCCCAGAGCCCGAAAAAAGACATCTTGAAATTGTTAAAGATATGTAATTTACACTGACACAAAACAGAAAGGCAGCAAATCCTCACATTTGAGAAGCCGGAACCTTTTTCTATTGATCGACTTGTAGACTAATTGACTACTTGTGTCAGTATTACCTTAAACAACAAAGGTATTGTAAACATTTATCTCTTATATCTTCACATATAGAACTGGCGAAAATGGCGTCTGTGTGTGTGTGTGTGTGCGCATGTGTGTGTGTGTGTGTGTGTGTGTGTGTGTGTGTGTGTGTGTGTGT
>CALSCE010008946.1:13008-31938 GCA_943593645.1 Bovichtus variegatus
ATAGATCTATAGAACATAGATCTATAGAACATAGATCTATAGAACATAGATCTATGTTCTATAGATCTATTTTTTGGATCCTTTAAAAGGACTTAAAGTCCTCCACAGTTATTAACTCTCAGTTTCAGCTCTTTCTGCACTTTATTCCAGAAGAAGTGGATTTAAAAGCTTTTTTCCCGGCTCTGTTCTGACCTCGGGGACCAACATGTATATAATATTGTGAGCGCAGGTCGTAGTGATGTAGTTTTTTACACGTGTATAATATTGTGAGCGCAGGTCGTAGTGATTTAGTTTTTTACACATATATGTATACAGATAAGAAGGAATCAGCCCAAGCAGAGATTTATATATAAAAGTCTGTGAACATGCAGAGATGGACATTCAGCAGCTACAGAGTCCAGAGCTGCACACGACTTCCACAGCCAGGAATAAAACGCAAAGCACAATGGTGCACAGTGTCCAACTAAATGTACACATGAAACACATTTTGCATTTGTTGTCACGTACTTGGCCATGTTTGAGTAATGACTTCATAGAATATTTTCATCCGTGCTTTGTGGCCTAGTTGTATAATGAGCTATCAGCTTTAATAAGCAACATGTCAAGGACGAGCTCTACTGTGTTTTATATGCCAGGTATAAGTGGGATACAGACTTTTAAAACTTTGAGATTCACATAATCACATGCATTGTATATAGAGGGAATTAAAAAAAAAGGCCATTTAGCTCTTATATCAAATTTAAGGGGGCAGCCTTAGGTTTGAGATTTAAAAGTAGTTCCAGTATCTGCTTAAGAACGAAAAGGCTCAGCTCTATATTCAATATTTAAAAAAATACAGTTGTCAATAACATCTTTTAGAGCAGTGAGTCCATTTAATATTGGTGTTTAAATATCCAAGCCTTTTAATGTGGCAACACTTCGTCAGGCATAGTGAGAGTTTATGACCTTTGGAAAATGATATAGGAATGTCCATAGGAGGCTCTTAAAAGTAGACAGGAGCAGACTGCAGGACTGAAACGCAGTTTAAGTTAAATGATGCTGAAAGCATAACACAGAGATTTCAGACTGTCAGTCTTTTACGGTGAGGGCTTCTCACTAAAACATTTAGGGACTGTGAAAATAAACAGCAGATTCTAAACAATCAGGGCTTTTGGATGGCTGTGCCAACAAAAAGCTAAACACAGGAGGGGCTGATGTGGCGCTTCACACAGGAGACCAGCAGGACGGGGTGAAGCGAGGCCTTGTGGGCCGCCATTTACAACATGTGGGGGTTTCAGGCTCATCAACGACGTTCAGACTGCACATATGTGTCACGTCAAGTGCGTTTCTGCTCATGTGCGTCGCTGTATTTGTTAGCAACATCTTTGTTTTTTGCAAACATTTAGCAGGAGTACCCAGTTAACTTAAACCAAAAACAATCTCCCTCATCAGAAAGCTCAGAAAACACCTTATGTTTAACTGTCACTCACCACTCATGGAGTCATAACTTCATTTATTCTGTGAGGAGTTTTTCTCTCCAGCTCTCTACTTGAATTATCTTGTGTCGTGAACTCCTGAATTGTTCCAACTGCCCTGAATATTTCACGTTTCAGACAGTTATCATGACTCATTTCTTTCACATTTTCCATGACTTTTTCTTTTTTAAAGAAACTTCTCAGTTTGGTAATACATTGTGAAACTACATAAATACAGAAAATGTGCTCCGTTTGCATGAGAGTCAGCAGGGGAGCTGGACAAAGCACAGACACACGAGGCAGGAACATTTGTTGACAACCAAACAATACAGAGGCATGACAGCGATGATGTGAGGACACAGTGTGGAGGCAGAACACACGGGGTTAAACGTGGATGTGCAGTGGTCGTCACATGTACGAGTGTCAGAGCTGTGCTGTCTGAGAATCAGAATCAGAAAACCTTTATTGGTCTCACAGTGGGGACATTTACAGAGCTACAGCAGCAAAGGGACAGTGCAGATAAAAGGTTAAGTACAAATGTATAAGTACAAAATATAAGTACAAAAAACACAACAACCGTGGTCAGTAAGTGGTTAAGATAATACAGGAAGTGAACAGTGAGAGTAAAACTCTAGCAGCCAGTAGTGACAATAATACATAGTAAAAAGAGATATATTGCACATAATACATAGTAAAAAGAGATATATTGCACATACGTATTGCACGTGACAGATAGTAACAAATAGTAACGAATAGTAACAAATAGTAATGAATAGTAACTAATAGTAACTAATAGTAACAAATAGTAACTAATAGTAACGAACAGTAACAAATAGTAATGAATAGTAACTAATAGTAACTAATAGTAACAAATAGTAACAAATAGTAACAAATAGTAACGAACAGTAACTAATAGTAACAAATAGTAACTAATAGTAACGAATAGTAACAAATAGTAACAAATAGTAACAAACAGTAACTAATAGTAACAAATAGTAACTAATAGTAACAAATAGTAACAAATAGTAACGAATAGTAACAAATAGTAACAAATAGTAACAAATAGTAACAAATAGTAACGAATAGTAACAAACACTAACAAATAGTAACTAATAGTAACAAACAGTAACTAATAGTAACAAATAGTAACTAATAGTAACAAATAGTAACAAATAGTAACAAATAGTAACAAATAGTAACTAATAGTAACTAATAGTAACTAATAGTAACAAATAGTAACAAATAGTAACAAACACTAACAAATAGTAACAAATAGTAACGAATAGTAACGAATAGTAACAAACACTAACAAATAGTAACAAATAGTAACAAATAGTAACAAATAGTAACGAATAATAACAAATAGTAACTAATAGTAACTAATAGTAACAAACAGTAACTAATAGTAAGGGGGTGTATTGCGCGTGAGCGGGGCACAGTGGTGTTGCAGGTGTTCTGACTGGAAGACAAGACTGGCACAGAAACCTGCTCCGGTGAGAAAGTGGCTGATTATGACCGAGGACAGCGACACATACAAAGCACATTGAAGCTGTTTTTATCCTGATAGTTCCTGATGTCACATCTAATTGATTTTAAAATCACATCGCGTTCACAAACAAACAAAATGCAAATAAAATGAGTAGTTCTAAACGCTATGTGGATACTGGTCCATTATTTTTCTGTGCATTGAAACTAATGCATGTTTCACTTTTCTGACCCTGATGGTGGTTAGAGGGTAGAAAAGTGGGGTTGTGACCAAAAATGTGCCTTTGAGCAAGGCACTTAACCCACAATGAACCAAGTGGAACTGTGCTCAGGGGCCACAGCTGCTCCGATATAATACCACCTGAAATAGCTGGATCAGGTGTCATCACAACGGGGCAAATTTGTTCAATTCAATTCCATGTTTCCGCCTGATCACACGCACGACGTTGTACGTCTGCAGCACACAGGTGGACGGCACAGCTGAGGAGCCAACAACAAACATGTATCTCAAGGAGCCAACAAGTTCTACGGCTACTTGCAATATCTGCAAAGTAATATTTATACGATTTACTATTTTAATAATGAATACCACTTCAGTAAATGTTTATCTATGTAGTTATTTGTTACATTTAGTTACATTAAATGTTACATTTTACGTTTTCTTTTGTTGCCTTACACATAAAAGAATGATCCGAGTCACTTCCACACAGTGAGGTGTTTAATTAACACTTTAATTAAACACTTGTATCGGATCAGAACTCGGTATCGATCAATACCCAAAGCCCAGTTATCAGTGGCTGAGATTAGAAAAAAATCTAAGTCAGAATGTGCGTTTGAGGGCAGAGCATCACCGCTTTGCCTTGATGAAATGTAAATAAGCTGGTAGTGGTGCTGTCATTCTGTATTAGCCCTTGTGACATGGATCTGCTGTACTGCGACACACAGACGTGACCCGGACAGCCCAGACTTTGGCATTGACCTGCAGGAAGAGGAGGAGGCGGGAACATGACCCTAACTTCTCTTTCACCTTTCCTCCCTCCTTCGCCCAGACGTTTTGGGCCATGCTAGTCTCTCACCCTCCCTGTCTCCCCAATACCCTTGCTCTGGGCGCATCTAATTGAAAGCGATCTCGGGGCTGAGAGAGTTCCGTTTCTTCTCTAATCCCTCCACTGGGGGAGGCTCACATGGTCTCAATTACCCCCACCCCACCCCAGAACACTGGGTCCCCTCTCTCTGCTCTCTCTCTCTATCCGTCTCACCGGCCTGCTCCTCTGCCAATGCACCGGCCCGGGCCCTTTTTCAGCAGTTTATGTTATTAAGCACACACTGCCGAGTTCCTGTCCTTCACAGGGGCCTGGAGATGTTATCTCCCCTGCTGCTGTATACAGTTACCTCCAAAATATTCCATAAATTAGATTGGGATTGGCAATTCTGAATGTAGAGGTGGAGGCTGAGGTGGTCAGGGATTGGCTGGGGATGGGAGGGTGTGGGGGCGGCGATGGGGTGTGAGGATCGGGGAAGTGGGGTGTAAGTAATAGCATAGGAGGATCTCCTTGTGTTTATACTGGATGGAGAACCACTGGGAGGTATGTCACTGGCAAAGTGAAGGTGAACTCAGGAGAAGTGGAGGCTGCTTAAGGGCTTTGGGGTAAGGAGGAGAGGAGACCCAAATCCAGTTCCTATTTGGATAGAGATTCTTTTGGAGGTGGAGTTGAATATCTAGTCTGAAAAGAGTTAGACTGGGCATTTATTGGGCTGGGGGGGTGGGGGGGGGGGGGGGTTGTGTGCGGTGATATGCATGCATCCCCCTCCTGTAATTAAACAAGGCTGTATTTGGACAAGTGACTTTTCAAGCCATGAACAGCTCTGTCAATCCCCAAAGCATGGAGAAAGGTCCTGAGCTGGGACATCCATGGCCAATTAGATTAGGAGGAACCTGTGAGGTCTCCAAACAATGGGCTCTCAGAGGATCTGCAACAACACAAACATGGCCCCTGACACACAGCTCCAGCACTTCAAAAGAAACCATTACCGGTCTTAGCTGAAGCAGTTAAAGACACATATTAATCACAAACTCATTACACTCGCCCCCCGACTGCAAAAGTTCAAGGCCGCTTTGCATCCAGAATGTATTTGTAGACTACTAAAGAGTTTGAAAAGGACTGAATTCATACTTATTGATTGGTTATTAACCATTAAACTGCACAGCAAGTTACATCTGTCTTTTAAATACTATCATCCAACAACACACCGACACAGCAAACTGAAACAATACTACAAGTGAAGCATCATCAAGTGACTTCCATTGATTATAGCCAAGCAGTTCCCTAGTCTGAGAGGAAGTATCGTAGGTTTGAGAGAGAGCTGCAGAGACGGAGACGGAGAGAGAGCAACAAAATGAGACATTGCTTGGTCCTTGTTTAGCTATAAGTGTGCAGGTTCAGCTAAGCCATGTAAGGGAGGTATGAGCAGGCATTAGAAGGAAGAGGGAAATGGGGGCACTGGGTCTGGGTCAAGGGTTCAGCTTTAACCTTGGGGGCTGACTGATTTAAATTCTGTTACCGGCTTGACTCCATGCATGGCTAATGTGGCACACTGTCCCTTTAATTAGGGCTGACCTCCTAGGGAGGCAGCAGTAGTTTAAAGCATTTAAACATTTCAAGCACCTAATGATCTGAGAAGGGAGGGGAATCAATTGAAAATGAACTACCAACTTGCTAATTACCACAGTGCACATTCAGTAAGAGCTCTGTGAGGGAATTGTAAAACTTTATTGGACTGAGAGAAGAATGGAAACAACACTGGACAACAGAAGTGAATCAGCAGCTCCAGCCTGCACATCAGCTTTAAGAAGGAAAACATCGCAACTGACAAGTTTTCCAATAATTTAAGTAGCCACCATTAAGCATGCACAGTAGCTCTGGTAACAGTTATCCACTAAGAAGACGCAAAGAGGCTGTGGAAAAAACATTGTGCGAGTTTTGGAAGGATTCTTTTCTATAGAAAAAGTATACTGTATATGTAAGAGCACACACACACAGTCAAGTGTATTTCCCCACAAATTATTAACATTTTGCTAAAATGTTGTCTGACTGGCAGTGTCTGTGAGCCACCAGCTATTAGCAAGGACACACATTTTAACATATACATGTGCAATTGTACAGTGGTAGGTAATCAAAGGTAAAAAAAAAAAAAAAAGAATCAGCTGCAAATAACATGTTCCTTTGTTCTCACCTCGCTGCATCATCCCACAGCAGTTTTGTCAGGTACAATCTGTTCTTGATTTGAGTTTCCTGATGCATATAAAATGTACAATGTTGAACGAGGGTGTTGCACTGGAGTCAGAAAGGAGCCCCCGATGATAGGGCACCAACCCCTGAGCTGCAGAGGCCGCCTGTGTTTGTCTGTCCTCCACTCTGGAACATGTGGTTTTAGTTACAGAATGTTTTACTGCTCAACAATGTTTCTGCCTTGGAGCTCTGCACACTGCATAAAGACTACTTTGTCCCCTGATGCCCACACGGGAAGAGTCTGCCTCATTGTACACACACGCACACAGGGTGATGATGACATCAGCGAGGCCACTGAGCCCATGTCGATAAAGGTACTGTTTTCCCCCTCGACGGTAACACTTTAATAATGCATTGCCCCCTTGTTAAACAGCACAACTAAAAGTCAAAAACTAATATTTTCAATACTGGCCATTTCCACTGCGCTCATATTAAAGTGTGATTCTCCGTCTGCCTGTATGTCTGCGACGCAGTGCAGCACCAGTGCATGCTACAGTAGAACATACGACAGACGTCTCATTGAAGCAGAAACAGACGAGCCACCATGCCATGCACGCAGTGCTGCAACTAATAAAGATCAGACACGCTGAGCAGTGCATTTAATAAAAATAACAATCAAACAAGAATTCAGAAAAAGTGGACTCGCACACACGGGCAGATGAAAGCAAATAAAAGCTCAAGATGGAATTGTAACTGAATCGTAAGAACGGATCTCATCAGCCAATAATCCTGTTTGTAAAAGTGCACAAAGTCAAGGAGGTGACAAGTGAACACTTTTAATGTCACTAACACAACATCACACCTGCAGCTCTTTATATTCACAGTGGTCTTTTACAACAAGAAAATGTGATTGTGATCTCATGGCCCTATGTGAAGGAGGTGATTAGCACACCCAGGAGTGCAAAGTGAAAGAATATGGGCGAGTTGGAGGATGTCTGGCATGAAGTCACTGCGGTTGTCACTTGGCACACTTAAATCCATGTTCTTCAGAACCAAAGTGGTGCTAAACACTGGTCATATGCATTGACCGAGCCTGTGCAGTGGGGCAATTTAACAGCTTCTGCCCTGTGCTATATTTAAACTCCATTTCCCAGCAGCTCACCCACCCTGGCCAGCAAGCCCTGGCTAATACCGGGGTGGCATCGAGAAGCACTTAATAAATGAAATGCATTTCTTTTTTTTCTTTGCTAAACTTACATGTGACCTGGCACTTTATTTAAAATATGTTATTGCACCAGGAACTGATAGATTCATTCAAATAAAACCCATTTTGAAACTTTAGCTGTAAAACGTGCAGCCTATACAAGATGAAATTACTGCATCAGATACTTTGCATGAGCAGTTGGTCCAACTGTGCTTCAACTTAAAAACGGTCCAGACACAGGACAAACGTCTCCCCTGACAGAGCATCACCCGAAACATGTTGCCCCCAGCCCGAGGCCGACAACATGCGTAGCATTGTATAGCCTCGTGTAGCCTTGTGTAGCCTTGTGTAGCATTGTGTAGCCTAGTGTAGCATTGTATAGCCTCGTGTAGCCTTGTGTAGCCTTGTGTAGCATTGTGTAGCCTAGTGTAGCCTCGTGTAGCCTCGTGTAGCATTGTGTAGCATTGTGTAGCCTCGTGTAGCATTGTGTAGCCTTGTGTAGCCTTGTGTAGCCTTGTGTAGCCTTGTGTAGCCTCGTGTAGCCTCGTGTAGCATTGTATAGCCTCGTGTAGCCTCGTGTAGCATTGTGTAGCCTTGTGTAGCATTGTGTAGCCTTGTGTAGCATTGTGTAGCCTCGTGTAGCCTTGTGTAGCCTCGTGTAGCCTTGTGTAGCATTGTGTAGCCTTCTGTAGCATTGTGTAGCCTTGTGTAGCATTGTGTAGCCTCGTGTAGCCTCGTGTAGCATTGTATAGCCTCGTGTAGCCTCGTGTAGCCTCGTGTAGCATTGTATAGCCTCGTGTAGCCTCGTGTAGCCTCGTGTAGCATTGTGTAGCATTGTGTAGCCTCGTGTAGCATTGTGTAGCCTTGTGTAGCCTTGTGTAGCATTGTGTAGCCTTGTGTAGCATTGTGTAGCCTCGTGTAGCATTGTGTAGCCTCGTGTAGCATTGTGTAGCCTTGTGTAGCCTTGTGTAGCATTGTGTAGCCTTGTGTAGCATTGTGTAGCCTCGTGTAGCCTTGTGTAGCCTCGTGTAGCCTTGTGTAGCATTGTGTAGCCTTCTGTAGCATTGTGTAGCCTTGTGTAGCATTGTGTAGCCTCGTGTAGCCTCGTGTAGCATTGTATAGCCTCGTGTAGCCTCGTGTAGCATTGTGTAGCATTGTGTAGCCTCGTGTAGCCTCGTGTAGCCTCGTGTAGCATTGTGTAGCCTCGTGTAGTATTGTGTAGCCTCGCGGAGCCTCGTGTAGCCTCGCGTAGCCTTCTAACCCTGGACATGGTAACAGATGGGCGAGGGTCAAAGCCGAGTCAGAGAGAGCCATCCAGGAATTCTACAGAGTGCCAAAAACATCTCATCGCAGCACAGGAGAGGCTGAAAGGTTACATTTGTTCAACATTACTGCTTGTTGGGTTCAGCGCATGCACTGGAAACCTCACACCTGCTGGCGTCCGCGGCCCAGGCTGTTTCATGTCAGAGGAAATCTGCTTGTTAAGCATGTGCAGGGTTTTATCTATTTTATAAAGTTATTAAGAGTTCTGCTTTTTGTGTTGACCTGACCTGTGATGCAGATTTCTGCGTTTCTGTAGAATAAATCCATTTTCATGCACACACACACACACACACACACACACACACACACACACACACACAACAGCAACATTATATATATATATATATATATATTTGGGAGATGTTACAGTATGTCACCAGTACAACCAGTGCCATGAATTACATTTTTTATTCTAACCCGAGTAAACAAATATAAATGACAATCACATTGACTGATTTTAGCTTTAAAAAAAAAAAAAAGGAAATTCCAGTTTTTGACATTAAAAAAATCCAACAATCAGAGGCATATTTTACATTATACTACACAAAATATAGAATAAATATTCTCCACTTTCCACCTGCTACATATGAAGTACAGTAACATTCAATGTGTGTTGTTTATTTATATTATTATTAATTATAATATATTATTATTATTATTAAAGGCTGTTTCACTGACTTCCTCAGAATGTGTATTATTTACTGAACACCTAAAATAAAAACCCTATTGTGTCCTCTTTCTTATTACATCATGCACACAAGCTGATTCATTTTAATAATAATATAAATAAACACACACATGTATGTATGTAATGTTACTGTACTTCATATGTAGCAGGTGCAAAGTGGAGAATATTTATTCTATATTTTGTGCATTAAAATGTAAAATAAATGGCTCTGATTGTTGGATTTTTCATCACAATTTAGGTTTGGACAAAGTGCATAATTATCAGAATGAATACATGATAATTATATTATATATTTAAGAAGACTTGCTGTAAAGTTACCCTGCATACACCATCATGTATGAAATTGTACAATTTATGGCTCGTATGTTAAACTCATTTTTGGTAGAAATGTTGCATTTTAAACATCTAATTTGATAAATAACGTTGCTTTTACGGTACGGAAATGGATAAAGGCATAAAAAAACACACAATAAAGTGCAAAACATATAATTTAATGATTACATATATAATGTAAATGGAATTATTCCATTTTATATTATGCACTTTATTTATACTGTTATTACATTGTAATATATATAATAAATAAAAACTTTGTCATCCAATGTGTGATCCAAGATGGCCGTCAGACACAGCCGCAGCTACGGGAACTAGTTTTGAAGTAAATCGTTTACTTCCACAAACACCTTTCCCCCCACACAGGAAGTGCCAAACAAACAGATCATTAAATATTATTTAATTTTATATTAAAATAATGCACATTCACTGGGTGGTGGTCAAGTGGTTTAGTGGTTCAGTGTCAGGTTCGATACCAGGCTGCCACCAAGACACTAAACCCTCCAGAGATCACTGTAAACCACCTGTACTGTAATCCAGAAAGGATTCTTTGTGTAAATATGACCAATATCATAATAATATAAATTAAATATGATGAAGTTGTATCCATGACCTGCTGTGTCCCAGTTCAGCTGTTGGAATTTAACCCTTTTTTAATTTCTTCATGATTCCAAAACAACACTTCCAGCTAATAAATGAGGGAGACCACAGCTAAGAGGATGAAAGCTCCAGAGTTAATAATCCCACGTGTGACAAAAGAAAAGTCTCCTGCGGAGTGTTTCAGGTCTCCTGGAGGACAAAAACAATCTTCTCAGGAAAGTGTTGGACAAAGTTTGACCTGTGTCTCTGTCTGTGATGCTCGATGCATCCTGAGCTTCCTCCTGTCAAACAACTCTCGTCTGTGTGTTCGAACATATCTGACGTTTATGTTTATATTTAATAGTTTTATTAATTTACTTTCCATCAGTATTTCTGTCATAGGAAACAAAAGGTATTGTTGATATGTATATGTTTACAACATGTCTTTGGTATTTTCAAAGGGCTCCTCACACCACAAAGTATTGACGATTTCTCTCATATCCAAATATCTGTTATATATGGGAATCTAAAAAACGTGCGTCATTTTTCGAGCCGTCAGGAAACATTATCAGTTGCCAAAGTGAGAGTTTTTGCAGGACTTGATCCATAACTAAACACACGACTGTAGCTGAACATCAAGTCACGTGACAGTTAACGAGGCAGGAAGAGTTTTAGTAGATGAAAAACAAAACATGTAAAGTTCAGGTTTTATGACGTAAACACCACTTTGATGTGGGATTAAGAAAGCGCAGAAGACTCGATATTACCACTACATTCTTTATTTGAGAAGGAGCAGCAGCCACCAACTACACAAACCACACAACATCTCAGTTATTGGTCATCACCTGGGGAAAAAAAGCATAAAAAGCATAAAAAAACAATCCAGTAGAGGGCGCTAGAGCACCTGCACTTCTTAAAAACTCACTTCCACTCAACTCTTCTGAGCTGCAGAGACAAAAGTCACTGTCTGATGTGTAATTGGTTTTTCATCATATGTATAATTTCTGGAAAATTACTTAAATCTTGAAGTAATTAGACATTTGTTTCCTCCTTTTGAATCAAACAATTTCTCAGGTATTTGTAACATTAGGAGCCATGTAATCAGAACAGACAAAGCTCCTCTACAGAGGGAGCACGCTACTTCTGTCCTCTGCACCCAGTGCATCATGGGATCTACTATCACTGCTGTTTCACTCACGTTGTTGATCCAGGGGATGTAGCCGCTGACCCTGGTGAAGACGGAGGGCTTCTTGGCGTAGTTGCATCCCATGCTGGAGCCGAAGCTCACCACGCCGTGGACGTCCCAGGAGCCATCACGGTTCTGGCAGTTCAGAGGACCGCCGGAGTCTCCCTGCAGGGACAGACACAAATGGAGTATTTGGCGCTGGGATTTAGCATTAAATGGACTGCTATTATTCATTGAAGAGGATCAGACTCACGTTGCAGCTCGCCAGCTGTCCGTCTCCTCCAGCGCAGATCATGTTGGTGGTGACCAGGCTGCCCCACCAGTCAGACCTGGAGCAGGTGGAGTGGCTGATGGCAGGGAGGAGCGCCTGCTGCAGGACGTCGGCGATCGGACCTCCGGCTTCAGGAGAGAACAGAGCAGATTCAGAGCTGCAGTCAACACCACCTTTAATCAGGACCTGTTACAAAACTCAGGTCAAAAGCTCGAATCTTCATTTGAAAACAAAGTTTCTTTAACATCAGAAAGTTTTGAAAGTACAAACAGATTATAGATCTCGTCCACTTGTATGAAACGTTTCCATTTAATCAATACGGATCAGAAAGAGGTGGAATTCATTAAAAATATCTGCGTTGAAAGATTATTTATATTTTGATTATCGGGGGTAAAAAACAGGACTCAACCCTGATCAAGTCGAGTTGAGCTGGGAAATTGATAAGACTTTAAAGATATGAGAGGACATTTAGTTTGCTTTAGTCGGTAGAACTTACTCCAGAGACGCCCCCACCCGGTGACGTAGCAGGGAGCGCCGTGAGGCAGGATGTCACCAGAGTCGGGAAGACACGCGGCCATGATGCCGTCAGAGAAAGTGACAGGAGTTGCCAGTTTGATCAGGGCGATGTCGTTACTGGAGCAGGAACGCAAATAGCACATTTAGAATACTACAAATACCACAAATAGCACATTCAGAATACTACAAATACCAAATAGCACCTTTAGAATACTACAAATAGCAAATAGCACATTTAGAATACCACAAATACCAAATAGCACCTTTAGAATACTACAAATACCACAAATAGCACATTCAGAATACTACAAATACCAAATAGCACCTTTAGAATACCACAAATACCAAATAGCACCTTTAGAATACTACAAATACCACAAATACCACAAATACCACAAATAGCACATCTAGACGAGCGTGCATGTGCAGGACACCTAAAAACTAAACAGTCTCAGGCGTAATCTTCCAGATGAAGGGAAATGACGCAGCTCACCGGATTCTGTAAGAGTCCCAGTTCTCGTGCACGACGATCTTGGCGGGGCTGATGGCGAGGGAACCCTCCTCGTTGTTGGTCTTCAGGTTGTGTTTTCCCAGGTACACTCTGTAGGTGCGACTGCTGCTGGGCCACAAACACAGAGACGAGGATCAGGAACACTTCAGAACACACAATAGTGCCATCATAGTACTGTAGGACTGCTGCTGTTAATAAAACGTGTTCATTCAACTGAAAGTGTGTAAATTAATCCTGCCAATGGAAACAAAAGGGACTTATACTGATTTCTATTTAATTATTATTATTATTTCACGGAATAAAAGTAAGAACAGTATAAATCAAATGTCAAAACAAAACAGTATAAGTCTGTTATATTTACATATTACATTTACACTTGTTTCATTGATGATAATGAATCTAATGGAAACTGATTTTGGATGTTTTTTGTATTTCTGCTGTTAATTCATTTCCTCTCTGCACATCATTTTGTTGGGATGTATACTTTTCTATATCTTCTGTAAATCCTCTGGCTGTCAATACATTTATTATATATATATATTTATATAAAGGATACTAACAATCAGAGAGCACAGCTCAACACAAGCCTTCAGTTTAAACTCTGAACACCTCGGTGTATCTTCATCACGCTGCACAGTGAGGTGCACACACACACTTCTACCTCCGTCCTCACTGCCTCCACCAGGCTGTGCACCACAGGCCTGCCTCTCTTCCTCCTCTTGTGCACGTCTTGATTTCACTTTTTAAACCCACCCGATGCAGTGAGCAGCAGTGAGGACCCACTGGTTGGAGATCAGCGTGCCTCCACACGTGTGGTAGAAGTTCCCTCCGCTCTTGTACTGCAGAGACACCTGAGGAGAACACACACAGACGTGTTTCACGACTTCAGACACAGGATGTGAAGGAGGAGCTGAAGGTGTTTTACCTGCCAGGGCCAGCTTTTCACACGGACGTCATCTCCACCAACCACCCTGGTGAGGATGGGAGGGAAGGTGGGCAGGCCGCACCCGTAGGCTAACAGACAATAGCAACACAGAATTATGATTTTATGATCTTAAAATCTTACTCTGACATCTGAAAAATGTTTCAAAGCTTCTTGTTTGTTTTTTGTGTTAAATGAAATGCTTCACATCAAATTTCTAAACAACTTCACGTAAAAGGAATGTGAACATATAGCATATATATATATATATTGTGTATAGTGCATGTATACTATAGTGTCGGCACTTACCTCCAGCGACAAACAAAGCCAAGATCACAAGCTTCATAGTGACGGTGGAGCTTCAGGGGACGTGCGCCTCCTTATATAGTTCAGACCTGGGAAAAGTCCTCAGATATTGTTGCTTAACATTTGTCTCAGAGCTGCCAGGAAATGTTGGAGGGGAAAATAAATCAACCTTGGAGATAAGTCCCCAAATACACCTTATCTGCCCAACTCCACCTCGTGTGAAGCGCACAGATGCTGCTCAGCTCTTTTCACTTCAATAATAAATAAATCTATTAATTACAAACGGTCCATCTGTATTGTTCCATCAGAATAAAAGTACCATCCTGTTTTAATGTGTGAACATTCACAAGGTTATGGTCTGGGCAACAGAAATGATGCTTTAAATGTATCTCACTGTATATGTTTGTACATTAATTAAAACATATGTAATAAAATGTGCATTTTTGTAAATTTTTTAAATATTTGTGAACTTGAAATGTGAAATTGGAATATTATACAGTAAAGCAATTTAGTTGAATTAATTCCACGTCGGTGTTTTAACATGATTTTATGCTGTTTAGACACATAAAACACAAATAAAACAAGAATGTAATGTGCGGATGTAATTATTAGAATTAAACATAATTTTACTAATGTATAACTAATGTTACAGAAGGTTGGAAGTCTGCAATAAAGTTGCATTTTACTGTAATATTTCCTAAATAGTTGTAGTGCAGCGGTATTGTTATGAAAATTCCTCTTTTTCAAATGCTGACAATTATATATAATGACATATTTGCACTAAGTTGGTGGATAAATGCAGAGGAATGACGCTTTCAGACACTATATTTAAGTTGCAATCAAACTTTGTAAACAGACTTGTTTTTATGTAGATATATGTGCAAGTATTAGGTCGTACTAATAACTTTTTACAGCGTAACTGCACTACAAGTCACAGGAAACGTCCAGCGCTGTCGTGGAGGAGGCAACACTTAATATGGAGTAAGGCTCTTCATGATAAAAGCTAAAAAGCCTTCATTACACTGACTTGTTCAACAAACAAGTCTTAAATTAAACATAAATCCAGGACACTTTGGCCTTGGCCTAGAAACACTGGTCATCTCCGGCTGCTTGGACGTCCACCTGGCTCCACCCTGGTATCAACGGGGACATTTCCAGGAATTTGATCCAGTTTTAGTAGGTTGCATAACGTCATGAAATGTATAAATATGTCAGATGTTTCACTGCAAACTGTGGAGACTCAGACATGATGAAGTTTGTGGTTCTTGCTCTCTTTGTGGCTGGCGGTAAGCACCTTTCACACGTTTACAGAGTGTTTCAGATCAGCGGTCGTGTTTTAAGAGTGTGTCTCTGGCGTTTCAGCGTACGGGTGCGGCCTGCCCACCTTCACCCCGGTGGTGACCAGGGTGGTTGGAGGGGAGGACGTCAGGCCTAACAGCTGGCCCTGGCAGGTGAAGTACATCATAGGCTCATAGATAAGATCAGTCCAGTACGTGTATTAAAGCATTGTTCAATTTGGAAATTCAGGCTCATTTCTATGGCCTGTTTCCAACACAGAGGCAACGAGTCAATGCAAGGAAATGCATTAGAACAATGTTTAAAAGACAATAAAAAGATCAAATACATTAAAACAGAATACAAAACTGACGGTTAAAATAAGATCAAATAAAAATACAAATGGAGGAAAATACAGTTATACTGCGGCTAAGTTGCCCCGTTTAAAATAATGGAAAATTAAAGAGCAGCACAGAAAACTAAGACTTTCTAATAAATATTTGGAACTGGCTTAAGGGTGCATTGAATATTGGAGCGGCTGCATGTAAAAAGGAAGTGTGTGATGGTGTACATGTGTGTGTTTTAGATTTCCCTGCAGTACAACAGACAGGGCGAGTGGAGACACACGTGTGGAGGCACTCTGATCTCTGACCAGTGGGTCCTCACTGCTGCTCACTGCATCAGGTGAAAGTGGGAAAACCATCAGTCATGCAAATATCTATAGTTGCAGACGTGGATCATGCTGTATGGAATAGTAAAGATGTGTTAATTGTGAAGCAATTCATTTAGTTTCCAATTTTTACTTCATTCCAGAAATCCCCAGAATCAAGTGGCAACATGTAGAAGAGCAGATTGCAAGAAACTAAAGCACATTTATCTTCTTTCTCTTAGCTTAAAATGCTTGTTATGAGCTCGATATTTCCATATAGAATCCACAAAACGTGGCTCGTGACGTCTTTAAACGTGCTACAGAAAAGCATCTTAACCTCTGAAGAGCTTCTTCTTCTTCTTCTCTGTGTCAACTTGCAGCAGTAGCAAAGAGTACAGAGTGGCCCTGGGGAAGCACAGCCTCACGCAGACAGAGGAGGGCGCTGTGTTCGTGGGCACCGCTAACATCATTGTGCATGAGAAGTGGAGCTCCTTCTTCATCCGGTAAAAACAAGACTTCTCACTGAAGTCGTGTCTGTGCACTGTGAGACTTTGAGTCTGAATCTGAATATGTCTCCTCTCCAGTAACGACATCGCCCTGATCCAGCTGAAGACCCCGGTCACCTTCTCCGACAGCATCATGGCAGCTTGTCTCCCGGCTGCTGGCTTCATCCTCCCCCATGACGAGCCCTGCTACGTCACAGGGTGGGGTCGCACCTACAGTGAGTGACCTGCTGCTTCTTTTTGGTTTATTTCAAGCCATCAGTCAGATAATAGTTCCAGTGCGTGGTGTGAAATAATCTGCTGTGCATCATATCTCAAAGGACAAACTATCTGAGAAAACATTATTCACTGCAGTTTTAATAAAAATATATACTAAAAGTTGAGGTTAATATAAAGCGTAGGGAATATTTAGCTCAGTTTGGGGAAATATAGAATAATAAGAATTATTAAGCAGTAAAACACTTCCACTATTTGTCCAACGGCTTAATCTCAGTGTAAGCATAATATTAATAATAATAAAGTTTTTTTTATATAATGATAAATGAAGAGTGTCTCTAACGCACAAATTAGTTTTGGGAATTAATTAACCGGAACTCAAGTAGAAAAAAAAGGAATTGTGTATACAGGGGAACAACTTTATATTTAAAACCTTTATTACTATCACTGCTCACATTATTCATTGCAGTTTTAATAAAATGTTACAATTTGTGACAGTTTCTCTGTATTTAGGTAAATATAGAGTATTATTGTTCAGCTATTAAAAGTAAAATTACAAAAGTAATTGTAGATAAATGGAATATATTTTCTTGCCTGAAGCTTCTCAACAGTCTTTTAGTGGAAGTTGAGCTCGTGTGCGTCTCTCCTCCACGCAGCCGGAGGTCCCATCGCTGACATCCTGCAGCAGGCTCTCCTGCCCGTGGTGGACCACGCCACCTGCACCAAGCCCGACTGGTGGGGGGCTCAGGTGAAGGACACCATGGTCTGTGCCGGCGGAGATGGAGTCGTGTCTGGCTGCAACGTGAGTCTAACGTCACACAAAATCACACAACGTACTGTAGCACCAACGCTTTATAAATGTTCTGCATGTATAAATAAATGCAGAACATTTATATATAAAACATTTATATATAAATGTTCTGCATTTATATATAAATGTTCTGCATTTATATATAAATGTTCTGCATTTATATATAAATGTTCTGCATGTATAAATAAATGTTCTGCATTTATAAATAAATGTTCTGCATGTATATATAAATGTTCTGCATTTATAAATAAATGTTCTGCATATATATATATAAATGTTCTGCATTTATAAAGCGCTTTTCCAATCTTTTTGCGATCACTCAAAGCGCTTTACAACACATCAGCATTCACACATTTAATTTTTATTTTTTTATTTCTTTACTTATACATATACTCTATATATATCTTTTCTTTACTTTCTTTACTTCTTTACTTATTATGTTATGTAAAAGGAATACAAATATTTTTTTATTTAAATATGAATTTAACAT
Source organism: Bovichtus variegatus (assembly GCA_943593645.1). Lineage (NCBI taxonomy): Eukaryota > Metazoa > Chordata > Actinopteri > Perciformes > Bovichtidae > Bovichtus > Bovichtus variegatus. The sequence continues at coordinate 30,961 of CALSCE010008946.1, forward strand.
AACACGTCACTTAAAATACAGGCAATGTAACGAAAGTAGAGCTGCAACAATTAATATAATAATAATAATAATAATAATTTAATCAATCGTCAGAAAACTGATCAGCAACCACTTTGATAATTGATGAAAAGTCATTTTTATATTCACAAATATCAAACACACTCATTCCAACTTCCTAAATGTGAATGCTGGCTTTTTTTTTTTCCCCGTCTTCTATAATAATAAAATAAATATCTTTGGATTTAAATGTGTCAACTTGGGTTTGATGGTGTCAGACAATTGTAATGGGCTTTTTCTGACTAATTACATACCAAACGATTAATCGAGTAATGAATAACAACAATAACAATAACACTTAAGTGTTCTGTCATTTTTACATTTTATTCCTCTCATACTGTATGCTATTCCCCAACATGTGAGATGTAAACACCAACACTGTGTAAACATAACTTACTGTTAATTGTGGCGTGTGCATCACGTTTGGCCCCACATGACTCAGGGAGACTCTGGTGGCCCTTTGAACTGCCAGAAGACGGACGGAGCCTGGGAGGTTCACGGCATCGTCAGCTTCGGCTCCGGGCTCAGCTGCAATTTCCGCAAGAAGCCAACAGTGTTCACACAAGTCAGCTCCTACATCGACTGGATCAGCGCCGTAAGCTCCTGAACCTGCACCGCCTCGTTTATTTCTATTTATTCAGGTCTAAAGGACTGAAAGAGTAAAGAATCTGGTGTGAGCATTTAGAATCTATCAAGATGGACTCACCTTAGTGGGGTAAAGTAGACTATTTGTGTACATGTATGTATATATATTATATCCAATATATATATAAAATATTATATCCAATATATATATATATCCAATATAAATATAAATATATATATATATATATAAAATATTATATCTAATATATATCCAATATATATATATATATCCAATATATATATTGGATATAATATTTTATATATATACACATACAT
>CALSCE010008952.1:1766-18894 GCA_943593645.1 Bovichtus variegatus
TACACACACACACACACACACACACACACACACACACACACACACACACACACACACACACACACAGAGAGAGAGAGAGAGAGTAACCTTGTTATACGATATAGCTGCTGTACATCTAAATAAAACATTTGCTGCTTTTCGTTTGAAATGGACACATTAGACATGGGGACACACATACTACTCTATTTAATAAATTCATTCTGGCTTTATGGAGGATCTCCCTGTGATTATCCAGTCCTCCCTCTTGCAGCTCAACATGTCTATTGGCTGGAAACGAGCCGGCCTTTCTCTGCTCTTTCAGCCTGTTGTTCTGGGAAAAGCCTAAAGGGAAACATTTAGATTGGAGGGCTCTTTGAGACGCTCTGACAGTTGACTGATGACCGTCCATAAAATGACAAAGCATCGCTGTGTGGTGGCCAGTGCGGCCCACTGCCTCCCCATGGGAAACTAATTGCTTTGAATTGTTAACGGCAACATTATTTTTCTGCCAATCATTGCTTTTCAATGCCCCGAAAATGAGCATGAAACAAGTCTTTTCAGCGAACAAAACAGTTAAATGTCCCCAATGTTGATCAAATTAACTTCAGCACTGTGACAATGGACTATATTTGTGTGAAAATAATGGCACGCCACAAAGGACGCCTTTATGCCAGGATTTCACAGTTGTAATGTAAAACTGTTCTCCCCTGAACCGGACCAGCCACTCTGAATGGGGGTTGGAAAAAAGAAACAAACTCCAATACACAAAAGGGATTCTTTTTTAAGGAAGAGGAAAAGAACCTGTTGATTTTATCTCATGCTATCATTTCACGGGCTCATTTAGCAGCCATGTTTTCCATCCTCTCGAGAGGCCAGGGGTTTCAGCATCACTTTCATTACATCGGCTGTCTCGCACCGTAAACAAGTAAAGAAGCGGATTTTTCAATGCAAACACATTTCAAGCATCTCGTCCCCTGATATCACATTATTACTTACATTTAATGAAATGTCCAATTTAATTACTCTTGAAAACACAAACCACATTTATTTTTTCCTTTCATTGTGTGCACACAAACACTATTAAACTTCGACATAATTATAAAACAATGATTCTCCACATCAAGGCGTAGCTGAGTCAACAAGGTAAATAATGCTTGTTGCAGCCCGGAGCACATGTTCGCTTTCAAAGGACAGGAAAAACAAGCAGGGGATGCATTTCACGCAGAGCTCTGCTTTGCTCTCATGGAAGTGGCCCACACATCGACGCGGGCTATAGAGCAGTGCTTTTTTGATGTGACTCAATAGTGAGGTCTGGCTGGCTAAATGCTGTTCCTTCTCAGCATTGTTCCCCCGAGGCCTTGAAGCACTTTGGAGATAAACACCGTTTAGCAGTTAAAAGGGCCACAGAGGAAAAGGCTTATCAGATGTCTTCTCAATGGGCCGTAAGCTGCATTATTAGGCACCGGGCCTGAGATAAGGTGGAGGCTCAAGTTTGATGCGCACCGACAGAACTGTGTCCCCAGCACTGCTCTGTGATCAGGCTCCTGTGCCGGCTGCCTCGTGGAACTCAGCTGGTTGTGTGTTCAGCGGACCCCCTCCCCTCCCCTCCCCTCCCATCCCGCAATGAGAGATTAGACCTCAGAGAGGGAGAGAGCAGAGAGAGGAGGGAAAGAGGGGGAGTTTGGCTTTAGATATTCCCCCTGTCCCTTTTCCTGCTCTGCTTTCTGGGGGTAGGAGTCAGAGTTAGGACAATGGCCAAAAAGATGGTTCCCAACCAGCCGCTGAATGGGAACACTGTTGGTGGTAGCGCTTCATTCAAAGCCCGGCCCGGGCACATTGTCCTCCCAGATCGGCAGAGGAGAATGGAGTTTGCTGGTGGCTGCCAAAAGGTTAGCAGCCTCTGTGAAAGGACCAACCCATTATTCACTGCCCTTTACAGAGCCCAAGCACCCTTTGTGCTCCTCCTCCCTTCCCTCTGCACCGCCAGCTTTTTCTCACTCTGGTGCTCCGGATCTGCGCCCGACGGTTTACCCCAAAGTGAGCGAGTGAGGCGCGATGCCACCACTATCCGACCCCTGTAGCCTTAGCAAGGAATACCAGGGGAGCCGGAACATATAACGACCTCCCCACCACCACCACCTTGCCTCACACCACTTGCCCCTCATCCCCACCCCTGTCAAAAAAGAACCTTTAAATGATATGGCCCAGAAGTAACAACAAGGTTACCATTCACAACACAAGGGGATTTAGAAAGAGGGAGCGTGGAAACTGCCACTCAGCCAACATTTCTATTCAATCTCCCTCAGCCACCCAGCTAAACCTCAGTAACTCCGCTATTTAGGTGTATTTACAAGTGAAGGGGAAATAAATCAACTGAAAAAGCATGATGAAAGCAGAGGAAATACAATGAAAACACTTAAATGTAAGCAACAACAGAGGTCCTTTTGAAACTTCATCATGCCAGTAAATCCAGGTAAGTTACAGCATAATAAAATAGCAAAAGCTGCCATATTCTTTAAACTCTCCAGCTTCTCTGTCCATTAAAAGTGGACCATTCTTACATCAAATCAGGAATGAAGTACAGGTAAAATATGACCTCTTAAGAGAATAATTTAAAAAGCGCCTCATAATTCATAAGCATCAGAAAGCCTGGTGATAATGTATGCCACCCATATACGCATGTAGTTAGTCAAAGTGGCGGGTGGGGTGGGGGGGGGGGGGGCACGTCGTACATTCTGATGCTATTTGAATGGGAGGTCACCTGCAGCAAGGCTGCTACTAGGGCTTTTATTGTGTGTTAGCGTGGCCAGGTAGGGAGCAGGGTTCGCACCGTGCACTCTCTCATTCTGCTCCACTGCAAATGGATATCCCATAAATCACATTAGCGTGGCCTTATGAATGGATGGCCTTGCCTGTTTGTATAGAGGCTGGCTTTACTCAGTGCAGAGTGAAGACATCTTTACCATTACTATTAAGATTCCAGGAGCCTCGCCAGCATAATTAAAAATGCTAAATTCAGTCTAATGGCTGATCCTCTTGGGAGCACAAATGTGCAAATGACATGGCAATCTGCCTGTTAGATTATAATACATTTAATATAGAATTGGAAATGTTGGCCTGATTGCTGGGCAACAGGGGCAGTCAGGGGGTCATCACAAACTTTAGCGTTCATCCTCTGTGAAATATCTACTGCAAATTTGATTGAAATAAGGGCAATCATTTTTGATTTGTTGTTGACAGTTGAAGTGGACAAATAAATTATTTTTCAAGGGGACATTTTTGAACGGATGGTGGTGCTAAGCAAAAAAGGCCAGGGTCACCAAAATCATCCTTTCTTATATGATGACAATCTGGCCAGTATTTCTTTGAAGTTACTAGACCAAAGTGTTGGACAGACGAATGTCCCAAACTTGCAATCGACAAATACTTGCATCCATTTGCCTGCCAGCAGTGGGAGAGAAAGGAAGATAAATGAAGGATTAGGCTACAAAAAAAAAAAAAAAAAAAAAAAAAGCTGAAAAGTAAGGAGGAGTTAGGGAGAGGGAGAGAAAAAAAGAAAAGATAAAAGAGAGTTGGGAGTTCACAGACCGTGTAGTGAGTAAGACCCCCTTTTACAGACAGATGTAATCCCACTGGTCTAGGATTGAATCCCACTGAAATCTTCTCTGCTGTACCTCTGCAGCTCTGTCTCACTCTAAACCTCCATTACAATATAAATACAGGTTTTGCCATGCCAGACAAGACAGGGAATTGTGGATATAATACTGTATACTATATTTTTTTCTACACATATAAATCTTAAAAATTGTAAAAAAAATGTTTTAAAATAGGTTACAATTTCTATAACACCCATGCCTATATTGCATTATAAACACTCTTATATTGAGTTATAATCTTCTTATATAGCACTGAATAATTATAGTTCTAAGCACTGCTTTAAGTGAAGTAATGACATCCCTGAGGTACTGCATAGGCAGATATAATACATTACAAGCTGGTTATCAGTCACTAAAAGTCATCACTGGTTGTTTCTTTTGAAGTAAAAAAAAAAAAAAAAGAGAGAATAATAATACACTGTGATGATGAAGTGTTATGATACTTGACCTTATAAGTCATTATAAAATGCTTCATAATGTGTTATGATCAGGGCGCAAAATTACCATTTTTGTCAACCGGCCAAATGGCTAGTGAATGTTAAAATTTGACAAGCCCCCTTAATAGATCACCATTGTTTTTTGGCTGATAAGTGATGCAAATCTACTAGCCATATTTTACCAGCATTTGGCTGGTAAATGGTGCAGATTTTGTACTATGTTGCATTATGACTATTTCTGAGTGCTTATAACTAAAATTATACAGTGCTAGGTTGTAAGAAGATTATAATACATTATAAGTATGTTTATAATGCATTGTGGAAAATGGGCGTCATAGAAAGTGCTACCAAAAATATTTGTGTGAATTATTTCTAAATATATCATCAATATCATGCAAATCATCTTTAAAAAAACGTGGGTCAAGTAGCGAGAGGCTTCATACGTGGTCGTATCAGACACAGGGAGTGAAGGAATGACTTCAATCTCCCTCTTTATGGTCACATCTCAATGAAAACTGTGTTGCTAGAATACAGTATGGGTGAAAAGCTAGTAGAGAAACAGAGGTGGTGTCCTGCATGTACAGCACCTACCGGTCTAAAACGTAGCCCAGCGCCTTCTGCCTGGTCCCAGAGTACACAGAGGGGCTTTTCTCCCAGGCCACCAAGTTGGACGCATCATGGAAAAGGTGGATGTTGACCAGATCAAAGGCACTGGGGTGAAAAGAACACAGTCTAAGTGACCTTCTTCGTCGAGAATCTCATACATGTACACTCAGAAACACGTGATTTTTTACTCTAAGTGACAAAACTGAGGCTCCTGTGCAATATTTCCCTCCTTACTATCTATTGTTTTTAGCCCGGTACTACTGCATTCGCACTTTACTTACTTACTTAACCATCCACTTAATTTTAGTGTTCACGTGTTTTTATTGCATTCTTTTTTACCTTTCTGCTGTAACCATGTAAATTTCCCCGCTGTGGGACTAATAAAGGATTTCTGATTCTGATTCTAATGTACAATTGTAAATGACTGTTTTCATTTTTAATGAATTCATTTACTGCATTAAGACTTAAGCATTGACAAAAGCTCATTGTGTGTATTGTGTGTGTGAACCAAAACATTTCTTACGGACTTATAAGTGAAAGTGACGAGTAGGGCTGCCCCCTAATAGTCGAATAGTCGACTAATAGGTCGATTTGGCTTTCTTTTTGGCTTTTACATGCTGAATGACTTATTTCCCAAGAAACCTATGAGCACATCTCTGGCAACCACAAGATTTAAAGTGGTGCTTTTGCATTATCTTTTCGTGGGGAAACTCAGTTGTACGTATCTGTCGATTGAATCGACAAAATCGTTTGAGTGTTAGTCGATTAAGAATTTCATTAGTCGAGGACAGCGCTAATGATGAGAACGGCTCCCCAGAGAAAGAGAGATTTGTAAATTGAGGCATGAGATGAGCTTTTGATTAAATGATAGAAACAAGGACGTATTTTTCTCATTACCGACATAGCACACACTATCAGACGTTTCCTAATAGTGAAAAACACCCTTCTCATAAGGTGGATGAAAGAAATGCTAACGCAGGGCCTCTAACATTACACATGAGCGCAGATATCACTACATGCAAACACTAATCTGCTTCCCTTCACTTTGTCCTGTCAGGGAAGAGGAAGATAGCTCAATGTACAGTGATGAACAACTCCCTGCTGATCCCATCAATCTGGAATGTTTTGTTTGCATGGTGTTCGGCAGGCCCACCCAGAGGAATTGGTCTTATCTCAAGGGGTTTACTCCGTAGTGACATCCTGAACAAATGAATACATGCATGCCTGTTGGCTATCTCTGTCTATCCCATCGCCGATCTCTTTCCCCTATTCTTCACCAGCTTCTTTCTCTCTCTATTGCTCTTGTCAAACGTCGTGCCCCTATTAAATGCTTACCGTTTCAGCTCTTTAGTTCTCATGTCATCCTTCTATTAGATTACACCCCCCCCCCCTCAAATCCCCCCTGCTCTGCCCACTGTTTCACGTTTGTATTCATGCCGTACAGGTTCAATTGCATGTAATCTTTTTGGTCATCTGTCATATGCAACTGCTTGACTAACGCGATTAGGTCTAATCAAATCCCTGCTCTCTTCCGTGGCACACTGTGCAGAGGGGGTTCAGCTATGTAACTCACTCCCTCTGTGTGTGCTTTCTGTGACCACCACACCTCGCATGTGGGTAAAGACGGACACGACTGACATGGTTAGATACATTCTCTAATCACAGTGGTGCAGTTGTAATGATTGAGGGCTGAACAGACATGAGAGGGGGGTGTGGGGGGGGGGGGGTTTGTTACTGGAGGGACTCACCAGTCAGCCAGGGCCCATCGAGTTCTGATGAATCCCTTTCTGGACCACTTGCACTGCAGAACGGAGAGACTCAATTTAGCATGACAATGGTGGAATTTGACATTAGTAAGGAATCAGTCATCAGTCATCAAACGAAAGCGAGAATGTTTCACAGTCATGTTACAGAGTCCATCATCTGTTTCACATTTCACATTTTTCACCACTATCATAAACTGTTACGTTGAATTTCACTTTCAATGCCCGCCTCTATAATGCATTACAAACATACTTGCGTTACAATCCGCTCACAGCACATTAGTTCTCATAGTGCTTTATAACAGTAATCCTCAACACATTATGAAGCATTTTATAATGATGATACTAATTATAATGCATTATAATCAACGTTAAGTGGTGATTCTTTGCTTTAAGTGAAGTTAAAATTATTTCTACATTTTTTTTTTTTGTGTTGTGCTCATATTGATTTAATGATATTTCTTTCACTTAGCACACAATGATCGCGAAGAGTAGTGCCGGGCCCGAGGCATGACAGGTGTGGTGCATGCGCTAAACAATGGTGTTCATTTAGACCGGTTGTTGATTTACAGACTGGATGGATGTGTCCATGGCACACACAGAGATCTTCCCCATCATACAGCTTCCACATTGAAATCGGCAGGAGGAGAGCTAGTTAAAGTTAGTGGTTAGCAGCCGGTGGGCAACAAAGTCCTGCTTGGCGAAATAACGCCACTAACGGCTAACATACGGAGGTGTCATTGAGATGTATTGTGATGCGTCCAAGCTCTATTTAATAAAAACTAGAATAGGGCGAAGGTAAATTAAAACGTTTATCATGATGTGTTCAAATGTAATCTTGACCACATGTAGTTTTCTGCGAGAAACTTCAATAAATACAGCCGTTTTTACAGCAATATAAAAGAGATATTAGAGAGGGAATAATGACCTGTTTCACTTCCTAACAAAAAACAGTATGCAAACGGTAATAAAGGCCTGCATGTTGAAGTACATGGGATTTATTGTTCATCCATAACCTTGATGTTATATTTTTTTTGGGGGTGGGGCACAAAAAAAATGTCTTCCTCCAAAGAAGGGAATGACAGAAAAAAGTTTGAAAACCACTGACGAATAACTCATGATGCATTATTTCCACTGTTATAATAAGACATGGATAAGATATATAAAAAAAAGATTATGATGTATTACAACTGTGGAAATTACAATACACATCATCATCCTAGCAAATAAAATGTCATTGAGTGACCAGCAATTCTGAAGTATTATGATTACGATGGCTTGACCTTAGAAGTCCTTATAAAATACTTTATAATGTGTTATGATTATTGCTCTTGTATAATGCATTACAGACATGGGCGTCATAGAAAGTGTGACATCCATCCAGAGAAAAAAAAATCCTCTTGTATTGAATTATGAGGGTTTCAATGAAATGAAAAATTGTTGTTGATGTCTTGAGAACACTTTTGAGGCACTTGTACTTTATTTAATTAGGTCCATCTGATGCTACTTTATAGTTCCACTTCACTGCACTTCAGAGGGGATTATTGCTCGTTACTCCACTACATTCTGACAGATATGGTTACTTTGAACATTAACATTTTTTCGCACACAAAATATGATGCATTGTTACAGATTTAAGTCGACAGCGGTATATAAGACAGGAAAACAACTTGTGACAGTGACCATCCACAACTTTAAAATGCTGTGTACTTGTTAATACATTAATAATATCAAGCCATTAATGTAGTGTATATTACAATGATAATAACACTCAAAAAGAGGCCATTCTGCATAATGAATACTAATAGTATTTTTACTTTTATTTTTGATACTTCAAGTATCAGAAACATTTTGAATGCAGGACTTGTACTCAGTTACATAGTGGTTGAATTACTTTTACCTAAGTAAACAATCTGAGTACTTCTTCCACCACTGTAGGTTAGTCAATTGACTTCATAATTAATAACTATATTGATAATTGACTAATAGTTCAAGTCACCCAAATCAGATTCCAGGTTCTCAATTGTGAGGATTTGCTGCTTCATTATATCTTGTGTGTTAGTAAATTAAATATCCTTAGGTTTTAGACGGTTGGATGGACACAACTACCAATATGATAACATTAAGTTGGACATATGATGAGGATTTTTCACTATTTTCTGACATTTTATAGACCAGAATAATAACTGATCAATCGAGAAAGTAAATCACAACAATAATCGATAATGAAAATAATCGTTGGTTGCCGAAGAAGTATTTAGATACTTCACTTCAGTAAACGTAGAGATACCATAGTCTAAAAATACTCCCATACATGTAAAAAAGTACTGCATTAAAAATGATACATAGCTAAAAGTACAGAAGTATTAACAGCAAAATATACTTTAAGCTTCAAAAGTAAATGTACTCGCTATGCAAAAACAATGTTAAATTATGTTATGTGTTAAATTATTAATATTAAGTTATATTGTTGTGTAATGTAATGATGTTGTAAAGTTTCAATGAGCAGTACATTTTAGATACTTAGATACTGGAAATCCTAGAGTTAAGTATAAGGACTTAAGAACAGTAGCTGAGTAAATGTACTTGATTACTACGGATTTTGTGTAAAAAAACGATTTATTTGTTTGAATCCAGAGATGTATCGAGGGCACAATCTTTTCTTCAGATACTTCAAAAGTTAGTTTGAAATTCCTTGCCAGTTGCTCTGCGATATGTCTGATAAATAATGCAGAGGCATGTTTAATGAATGGCTTCAACACGGAACCTACAGCCTGTGTAGGTAAAAGTTGTCCAAATTATCCTCAGCATCAACTGCAGACATCCAGTATGCAGCTGTTTGATCAGATCCCACCAGCCCTTAGTTAATTATCCAATCACAAGTCCAAAGACCTTTCTCAAACAGCACATGATTCACCATGAAGCTGGTTATTAAATGAGAGACAAATTGATGTTGTGAGTGTTCTCATTCTGAATAGATACATAAGTCTCTTTCCCTCAGCCTCTCTCTTTTTCCATCTCTCTCTCTCTCTCTCTCTCTCTCTCTGATACTCCTAATGGGGAGTTAACTGCAATGATGAATAAACTAATTATGGGCCAGGTCACATAATTACAAATTGACTAATTTTATTTTTTTCTTAAACTCAGATGCAAATTAAAAGGCTAAGAGGTATTTGATTGCACCTCACATCCTTCAATCTGCATTAGTACAAGATTAACTGTATCAAATTGAATTACATTAGCATACTTGAATTAATCCATACTGCCTCTGCAGGATGTATGGGCCCAATTATAACTGGCTGTCCCAATATTGTGACTTTGAAAGGAGCAAATGGAATTAGATGTGAGTGTCACACTGCAGCAGAACACATTGACCTTACACTTAAAATGTGAGGGCTCCCACAGCTTAAGGCAAGTTAGATTAAAGACCTTTTAAGTATTTTTTAATGCCACTCAGAATGGAATTTAAGACCACAACAATTACAAAGGGTGAGGGACAAACATAAAACATGACTTTTTTCTTCCAGTGAAAAAGTAAAAGAAAAAATGTTGGGGAAAGAAATGCGACACTACAGTGGAAAATCCCGGCTGGCAAACAAAATACGAGTGTTGTTGGTTCCTCTTGTGATCTGCGTGACTTTAATGCGAGAGGCATTCTGTCAATTGTTTTAAAAATTGATGTTACCAATTAATCTTGAGATTTGAAATTGCATGGTCAGAAAGAATTGATTCATAAAATCCTATTTGGCGTTTGTAAGACTTTTGAGTCAAGACATTTGAAAACAAATTAAGGCTTTATTTTTAGATAAATTAATCCAATGCCTTTTAAAAGACATTTTAGGGATCCGCAGGAACCCTGAATGAGGGGTTGAGTAACTACATTCATGTGGTTATGTAGACAAAATGCACATATATTCAATTACATGTTCACTATGTTGCAGAGAAAATCCATTAGTGTACTGCACCGTATATGCATTTGTTGCTGTAAAGTTGAGGAAAGAAAGTCTTCGGGTGGGGCGGAGGAGGAGGGACAAGATGAAGAGTTAGTGGGGTTTTTTTTTGTTTGGGGGGGGGGCACTTGCTCAGTACCCATAGAAGCTCTGACTGCAGCCAGAGACGTTTAATCTCGATTTAATTTAAAGAGCCATTAACTACAATCGCAAGCATTAAAATCCATCACTTCCTTGACACCCGGCCCCAGATTGCCCCATTTCCTCCACGTATGACTGATTGACCCCCTGCTTCATCGCTTGCTTATAAACACGCTCGCAACACACACACACACACACACACACACACACACACACACACACACACACACCACATCTCCTCATGGAGAATGCTGAATGACGCCGCTACCTTGGCTCTCACTGGCCTCATTTGCACCAAGAAAAGGAGGGGAGGAGGAGGAGAAGAAGAAGAAGAAGGAGGAAGAAAGAGGGGAGGGGAGCAGGAGAGGAAGGGAGAGAGAAAGAGCAGTGAATGGCACCATAACATAACAATGCACTTGGAGGCTCAGTTGGCAAACACAGCTGGGCCAGCAACAGTGAAGCGTTTAATGAGTCATAACTCTAAAGAGACAGTGGGCTACTAAAACCACTTTTACTATATTGGTGTCTCTCTGTAATACCCACACACATTATATTACTGTGAGTTTGATAGCTTTCCCACATATGTATACAGTCTATTAGCATAGAGTTGTGCACAAATGTCACCACAGCGCACAGATCATGGAAACAATTAAGCTTAGCTCGGTGTAATACAAAAAGCACTCACCTCAATAACCTGCTTCGAGTCCAACCTGAAGTTAAAGTCCCCAAAGACAAAATATGGCAGCTTCTCATGCCGCTGGTCCGTGATCCTGAAAAACATTACAACCATGTAGTCAGTGGGAATGTTTTTGAACAGCCATCGTAACTTCTGTGACGGATGGGTGCTGGCAGCTGAAAATCCTCATAAGCTCTAAACATAATTCTTGAATAACACTTAAGATCCTAACAACCACCATCTTGAGGAGAATTACCACTAGTTGTCAAAGACTTTTTCAAGCCTTCATTTCAAGACTCCCGAGTTGATGAGGGCCACAGCACCCCCTGGTGGTCTGAACACTTCAATCAGATGCAGTCACCTTTACGGAGCTGGGACAGTGTCACTATTTGTTGGTAAAGATTTTTGACATCTTTTGCGGTCCGACACACTCTTTTTGGTACATCAGTTTTTAGAGCATTCATGATTTACCACAGGGTGGATTTAAGGAAGGGAAGAGAAAAAGACAGAAACTAAAATGCACATGTTCAAGAACAATACGAGGCCTTTGATGTGGATGTATAGGTGAGGAGAATATATAGGTGTTTAAACTGCTTGAAACTTTGAAAAAATAAATAAAAAATCATCAAAATTCTGGAAATATGGTCATGATTGAGATTAAAACGTGAAAAACAGATGTCACACTATCCTAATGTTATTGCATTTCAAGTCAATTTGATTTATGTAGCCCAACATCCCAAATTTGCCTCAAGGGGCTTTACAATCTGTACAGCATGCTACAATTTCCAACCATATAAGTGAATGAATGAAGAGAGCATCTTTCACAGGGATTCAAGTAAACACGCTTTCAGTTCAAACTGTTAATTCTCAGCTGACACCACAATTAAATCAGTAAATCTTGACCATTTCCTTTGATAATCTGCTTTGATGGCAAAAGAAAATTCACTTTGCGAAATTGATCAAAAAGGGAGCGTGAAGAAGCCCCAACCCCGAAGAGATGAACCCTGAAGATATTCTCCATGTTGGTCCTACACCCAGCCGTGACAGCTGCCTCAGAGAAAGATAAGACTGACTCTGTAGATTTGTTAGTGGGCTTATGGTTTTAGACCCAGAGTCACAAACAGACTCGTACAGCTTGAAGGACTCCATCCACGCATGCTGTCACAGGCTCCGCTTCACTTACAGTGCACCTAAAGGGACTCTTGATTGTGCTCTTTTGATGCCTCCCAAGGGTATTTCAATTTGGCCCATTTTATTGTCTCCTGTCTTGCGAATGTTTTTAATGTACTGTATGCATTGCTTTTTAAACCTGAGAGTATAGTGTCACAGGATTCATAGAGTGTAGATCATCTCTGTCATGGACCACTTCCAAATCTCCAGAACCTCGCCACAGCGCCAGCATCCCAGGGCTTTAAAAAAAAAAGAAAAAAAAAAGAACGCACCTAAGCGACATATAATTAACTCCTTTGCCTCATCACCTACTTAAAAGTGGCTCTTCTACAGAGCGGGGATAGGAAATTAAGGTGGACATAGCGCAGCCTCTTGTGTAATTAATGATTCAGGATGCTTGGCTCGCTATCTCCACTAACCGCGCGGATAAATCTCACCGTAGACTTCCCAGACCCAGATAACAATATATTTATGGGGCCGTAAAGAGAGAAGAAGCCTCTTCTTAGTGGTGGGTCTCGGCTCTGGCCGGCTGTCGTAAAGCATGGCCACTTCTTCTCTCTGAGGCAGAGAGAGGGAGTGGCAGGGAGGCGAAGGTGACTGGAGTAAAGAGGCGGGGGACGGAGCTGTTATATTAAATAGAGTAACTTTGACATCCCATTATATTAAAGACAAACTCGTCTATCCGTCCAATAGCATTTTCAAGAGGGGTCAACAGAAAGATGGGACCAGCATTTAGAATTTTATCTCCAAAATTACAACAAACATGTTCCATGGTTATGATTGATGCAATTTGTTTATTTCCAAGACTGCTCCATTCTTTCCTACAACTATGCAGGAGTAGAAAAAGTACCACAAAAAAGTAGACATAACATTTAATCAGTTATTTAAATTGAAATTGTAGTTACAATTTGGGCTGCAGCTAATGTACTTTTTGGAAGTAATCAGTAATGGTCTAGTTTATCATGCTTTGTGGGTGTGACTTTTTTGTAGTGTCATCACTCTGTGTGCGTTATCTTATATATATTAGCCCTCGTGATTTCTTAAAAAGCTTGCGTTAACAGACTATGGAGGCGGGGCCAAATAGAAACAAGGAGATGCTTGGGTTCTGTGTGCAACAGAAACATGTGTGCCTTGACTGACTGGAAACAAGCAGGTAAGTCTTGCAGGTGTGTGCATGGACTCACTGCATATCACTATGGATAAGAGCTCTGAGCCAAATGATCGATCTGCACTACTAATCAAACGCTAACAGTTAGACAAGACTACACTGTGTGTGTCCGTGTGTGTGGTAGTAGTTCATTTATACACTCAACCTGGGACTGTCATTAATGACCTTACATCCTGGTGCTAAGAGACTCAGCTCTATTCAAACAGGGTTAGTGGTCAGTTTATCCTATTGGCTCGAATGGAGGGCAGTAAAATGGCTGAACACGGGCATCAATGCACTTGTTATATAGGCATGGGAACTCCTGTATTAGTGCGCTGTGAGAGTTTACCACATCCGCTTCAGTGAGTGAAGAATATAAGCAAATGTAAATCTAAGAAAAATCCAACCTTTTCTTTGTTTCAGTCAGTAATCTGTACATGCACAGGCAACACAAATAAACGGGTTGAAATATGAATGGGGGAAGAGGAGAAGAGAAAAAAGGAGGAAGAGAGAGTATGTGTGTTTCCCAAGAGCCTGGAGGTCTTCCTCCCCTGTGTCCTGTAGCTTTATCCTGCTAACAGCCATGTCTAATACCCGCAGCCCGGCTGTTTTGTCTGCTGCTCCAAGGTATCAGCCACAGGTCAGAAGGTAACACTCTGTTTACACGATCATTTCCTAAAGCACTCATGGTGACCCGCTGGTGTGAAAGTTGACTTTTTTCTTGGCCTTTGTGGGGGGGAACGAAGAATTGCAACATTAGCTACAGCTACTGGGCGTGAAAGGGACCTGAGGGTGGGGGGTCCAGAGCCTGGGGGGCCCCTCTAGCTGACCCTCACCCTCGGCGGGGGCCCCATTAGCCTCGTCATCACAGTTCATTCAGGCAAACTGTAACAGTGTCAGTGACATTCTCCCACAAAGACGCACTCCTTTACACAGTCTATAAACATGCTTCTCCGGGCCAATTCATCCCGCAGTGACACCCTGAAAGAGGCTCTTCACAAGGGCCGTTCTCACTGAGGTTTGGGCCGGGGCCTTCGTCAGGCCTTCCTAGGGGCCACACAAAGACGGGGGTCAGACGCTAATTTATAACATGGCCCCCGACTCTGCTCCCAGGCTCCCTTAACCACCAGCACAAAGCAACCGCAGCACATTCTCTCTTTCGACTTTTCTCACACACAAACATGCTGTCACAAAAGTGAAAAAAAAAAAAACACACGCAAAAAAAAACTGAGAGAAAATGTAAACGCTCTTGCACCAAAAACACGGACAGCATCTCATTCTCACAGATAATGTCATGTATACCACAATAACAAATACAACCCCGGCCTGCTTATTAATCTTTCTCCTTCACACCGGCCTCAATCCCTCACCGACTCCTCACCAGATTACACGCTGTGATTGACAGCTAAACTGAGCCATAATAGACAGTCTATATGAGATTATGAGGGTGCAACGGGTGGCCATGTCATGATTATATTGACAAGATGACTTACCATAAGTTGGCCGCTCAGATTCAACTTTGCACACAATAGCTGGGCTGAGCGCAGTCAACCATTGTAAGTAAATGTTGAGAATTTGGGAGAATGTTAACATTGTGAAGAATGTGCTGGGTGACGTCTTTCTGAATAGGACAGGGGTGGCCCCTGACAGGACCTTTGACACTGCAGGACAGCCTTCCCCTCGTCCCCCTGTTAGCACCCTGGCTCCTCAGTAACGCCCATCCCACCGAGAACACCATGCAGGGAAGATAGGGCGCCGCGGGGGTGAGGATGTTGCTGCGGTCACTCAGAGGTTAACGAATAAGTCCGCTCGAGCCAACGGAACTGTCGCCGCAAACTTACGATGAGGAAAACAACTTTGAGTAAAGGTGGAGCCGATTTAGGAGATAATGTGAGGAGGGGACTGTATTGTGTCTAAAAGGGACTGGAGGTCTATCACTTCTGGAACTGAATATGAGGCCACCTGTACTCAGAAATGGATTACGAGCCAGGCAACGCAAGCAACTGCCCTGGACATCAGGAGGGCCGACTAAGGTACAACATCAACTGGGTCCTGTATTATTACGTATTATTATCTTTTAGAGGGGACCTGTGCTAAAATCTTGTGATACAGTAAGGTACAGTGGTACCCCGATCACACCAAGATGGGTCGCTACAGGCGCAGCGGCCTGTTCAACCTCTTCAAAGCGCAACCGCGTATCGGGCAAAACAGTGTGGTGCATGCACAGCCGGGTGATCGAATGTGATTCACGGGGGGAAAATGGATCCAAGTAGATGTCGACTTTCTTCCCTTGCAGAACAACATAAATTGGACTGATAATGTCAGAAGAATTACATTCCAGTACACTGAGGCTACAATATCGTGCCTACAACCATCAAGCTGCTACATTGTCTAGTTACCAGCATCAAAACAGGAAGGAAGTGGTGAAGTAGTAAAGCCTGACACTGGGTTTGGTTGGCTGCCTGGGCCAAGTGTGACATTGACAAGCTGATAATATTTGATGATTGATAATATTCAACTTTTTATGCTCGTCTAAAGGCAATTAAAGGAAAAAAACGCAAAGTGCGTCAAGAGAAGCACGGCGTACCATAGGAAAACAATGGTTTCTAGCAGCGCCTCTTGGTGCGATCGAGGCCTAACCTTGATTATTCCAGGGCCTGTTGTGCTAACTCTGTGCTTTTCTCTCAATATGTACCAAAATGAAACATCAAAATGAATTGTCTCTTATCAAATTACAAAGTTAGTTATAGGAGTCTCTAGTTCGTAGTTCTTTTTTTCTGGCTTTATGTGCAAACTATACTGAGGCTGCCATTGATAGTACTTGATGGGAACATGGGCACAAAAAGGGCCAATAGCAAATCCTAACTTGTCTTAATTGAGCCATAAATAAGTTACATTTAGCCATGCCTGTACTAGCTGATAAAATGCACAAGTTAATTAGAGTTAAAGACAATAATGGACAGCCAAATAATACCAAAATCTGTCCACACACTCTCGGGGAAACACTCTGCTTGATTACTTTAGTTGTTTGCCAAATTGTATTACTCAATTTGGTTTTATACTATGGATTTCTCATTCACTTTAAAGTAAAAGAAATGTGGCATTGTGGCAACAGTAATAAATACAAACTGTGAGGATATGCAAGGGAAATGTACTTGGATTAACATTTCTTATCTACAGTATATGTAATGTATATAACATTAAAAGTGCAGGCAGTCATAAAAGTCAAAAAGAATAAAAGTCTAAAAAGAACTCCGACATTCAGAGGGAATAAAGATGGCGTGGCAAAGCTGTACCCGACAAATCTCTGAAAGGAAATGTCTATAAAAGTAGAAAAACGGGGGGGAGGGCAACATTCAAAGTTCTTTGCAGGTGCTGGAGAGAGATTTCTCGATGTCTGTCGAACCCCCACCCTCTCTCAGAGAGACTGCTGGAGCACGGTGTGTGTGTGTGTGTGTGTGTGTGTGTGCGAGAAATAAACAGGTCCACTATGAGCAGAGAGACACTGGCGAAGATTAACCTCTGCTCCTGCAGGCCTCCCAGGGTGAGAAGGCAGTTCAGAGTCACACACACACACACACACACACACACACACACACACAC
>CALSCE010008953.1:0-10168 GCA_943593645.1 Bovichtus variegatus
CTCCTCTGTCCTGCAGACCTCTAAGGTGGTTCTCCTGGAGGACTTGGCCTCTCATTTTGGGATGAGGACACAGGATGCTATTTGCAGACTGCAGGACCTGTTGGCTCAAGGCTCCCTAACAGGTTAGTTTAACTGCGGTACGGTTGAAATAAAAGAACATTTTAATAAAATATAAAAAGTGCACATTAACCAGAATAAAGCACTGTGCCAGTGGTGTTGGTGGAGGTTACGGAACTCACTCTTCTAATAAAGACAGGCCCTTTTTGTAATTTGAAGGCATTTTTCCTCATCATTGTATCCTCCATGACATGCTGTATGTTTCCTGAAGGAGTGATTGATGACCGAGGGAAGTTCATCTCCATCACTCCGGACGAGCTGGACTCAGTGGCTCGTTTCATGAGACAGAGAGGCCGAGTGTCAATCACAGAGCTGGCTCAGGCCAGTAACTCTCTGATCAACCTGACGCCTGAGAGCCGCAGCGCCGCCTGAGGGACGCCTCGACTACCGTCTTCATGAGACGGCTGAAGAAGAAGAAGAATGGAATCCGTTGCACAATGTTGCATTGTTGTTGATGTAAATTTGGAAGAAATAAAGTTTGAGATTCAACTTTTTGTCTTTTCTGCGTTTGGTGCCGTTTACCACGTTCGCTGCACGAGGATTAGTTTTCAATCCCGAGTTGATCAAAGTAAGACGACACGCAGAGTCTGCTGCTCACATTTCACCTTTTTCTTTTTTTAATTTTTATTATGCAATACTATGTTTTAAAGCAGAGTACAACTTTATATCCTGATGAAGAGCAAAGTGTCGGTACTGTTTTTTCCATTTAGACAGGAGTGTCTTTTCTTCTTCATCGATCCAAATATTACGTCGTTCAGGATCAAAAACGTCCTTTTAGATGGTAGTAAGCCACCGAGACACTTCTCAGTTATTTCCCAAAATGTCCAAACTAGTTCTTCAATATTCATTTGATTAGACACTTTAAATATGTCGCAGCATGACCGTCATGTAGGCTGTGGGTTTGTCTTCTGTGTTCCACTCAACTTATCATACATGCCCAAATCTGCGCCATTAAAATAATAATAAACATTACATGTATTACAGATATTATTATACATTCTACCTTCTGAAGCGATGACTTGCGTTTTAACTGTTTCTGTGATGAAATCAGGATGGTTTGGTCTCTTTGCTTTTTTTAATTTAAAAAACATTTCTTCAATTGAGTCCACAAGCCTAAAATAGAGTCGGGCTCAGAGGCGATGTACTTCAGCTGGATGTCTCCTGGTCTTTATCTCCTCCCTGAGTTATCTCCCATGTGGAGCTGGCTCCTCTATCCTGAAAAAACAACAGTACAAAAATCAGTCCAATCTCCCTGGAAACTAATGTTTTATAATGCCAGCTTTCAGTTGGACGTGAGCCAAACCCAGCGTACCTTTATAAGCACTCCCAAGGGTGCCAGGTCTTTTCTGAGGACGTCACAGGCTTTGAGGAGAGGGACTCTCTCTGGGTAAAGTCCAGGCTTGTTGGGGGCTCCGGTGGTCGGGCCATCCTGCTGAGCAAGTGCGAAAGCTCGAACTTCACTTCTGAAATGAGTCAGCTGCTCCACGACCCCCTCCAGACTTCCATGACCACCGACCCCAGCAACGGCCTGCACATTGTGGCGGAACAGCGCAGGAGGAAATGTGTGAGGAACAACCGCTTCTAATCCGGACTAGATCTGTTTGACAATCGCATAAAACGTGCAAATCCGTAAAACGTGATCCCTGAGCTCTGACCTTACTGTGCAGCACGTCGATCCCAAACACATCCAAGACATCTCTGACGTAGCTGACCAGCGCTCCGAACACCGCGGGGCTCCGAGCCGCTCCGTCAGGCTGAACAGATGCAACACAGGCACACGTCAGTGAATCCGGGTTCCGTGTTCGGCCCGCCCGCCGAACGTGCTCTCAACTGATTATTGACATTCGAACACATGTTCCAGCGAGTCACCTTAGAAACGGGCTGGAGTTGGCAGTTCCCGTGATAAACCAGACTCATCACAGCGCTGATGGCTCTCGGGGTATCAAAGTCGTCTGCCAGTGCTTTCGCCACGCTGGATTTAGTATCGGCCAACCTGAGACGCAACAAGCACACGTTCTCAGCTGAAACATGACTGCAATAAGAAAGAAATTCAAATTTTTTTTTTTTTTTTTTGGTGAAGCGACTACCTCTCCCAGAGAGGAACTTCCTGTACGGGGGAACACGTCAGCTGACCCTTCATGTAGGCCTGAGCATCCTGCATGAAGGTGGAGATGGTTCCCAGAGAGGTCCGAGCCTCCAGCATGCTGCTGTCACTGTAGTCTATAGCTGTGGAGACGCCAAAGAAATCACATGACCGTACACAGCTTTTCTCACTGGTTAACTACCGTTGATTAAATTAATTGCATTTCTAAATGTATCAGCCAATTAGTTAAAAAAAAAAAAAATCTAAATCATTTTGATTTTACAATATGCAGTCACAAACATTTTTGATTAAAACCAATACGGTTATGGTTAAATGTGCCTTTAAATTATGAATACAGTGTAATGGAAACATTCGTAAAGAAAAAAATAAAATAAAAATAATAATAATAATTTCCCACCTGATCTGTATCTCGTCAAAAGACAAAACATCCGGAATTCATTGACAGAGTAAGACTGCAGGAAGTCCTGATGGAATTCAAAAAGACAGAAATGCAATACGCAAATGTGGCAGACACAGGGCTCCATTCTCCCAATGAAAAAACGTGCTCAATAAGTGTTGAGTTTATTGATGGTGACTTTACCTTGATGGTGACATAGTTCTTTAAAGATTTTGACATTTTCTCTGCACTGCCTTTTAGGTGTAAGTGCCCTAAAAAAACAAAAATAAAACAAGAAGTCAGGTGCACGTATTCACAAGCAGAAACGCTGAGCTCGGCAATCTTTAGAGACGAGGGTGGGGGGAGGGATTTACCGGAGTGGAGGAAGTAGTTCGCCCATTGTCCACACTGATGATAGGCTTCACTCTGAGCGACCTCATTCTCATGGTGAGGAAAGGCCAGGTCAATACCTCCGGAGTGGATGTCCAGCTGACTCCCAAACACTGCGCTGAAGAGCATGGTGTTTCAGCATCCGGCAAATGATCATGAATTCATTTGCCGTCAATCTCATACGCGTATCATAATTTGGACAAGAATAAAAAAAAAAAAACTAACCCACACTCTCCGTGACAAGTTAGTCCGGAGTGGAAAGGCTGACAAATGGGGCTCATTTAGACCGGTGAGGGTGCACTAAATACGAGAAACACCTCTCAGCAGCGCACACTGCACCCTGAGGATGCAGTTGAACAAACGTGTGTATTTTAAGCAGAGCTGTTTGGATTAGACCGCATTCATTTTTAGCTCGGTGGACCTAATAAACCCAACACGGAGTACAAGTTTGCAGTACGAGCGTGTAGGTCTAGATAATCTACGAGGTTGGCCTTCAAAGTTTGAGTAATATCAGTAATATACATCTAATTCACAGATTCCTGTTTTTTTTTTTTCAGCCTTCAAAAAAAAAAAGGGCCACATTATCTCAGTAAGTTATCAATGAGGCATTTCAGTCCCATAGATCTTAAATCGAGAATTCTGTCCTTCAAGCCTTTCCTTTATGCAGCGACGGCCCTGCTGTGTTGAACCTGCATCCTCAGAAAGACCCAGGGATAAACTCACGTACAGTAGAAGACTAAACGAAGCACAACAGGACGTTGCAAATCCAAACCTAGCGATAGTAGAGCATTCAATATGCCAGCCAGGTCTTCCTCTGCCCCACGGAGACTCCCAGTATGGCTCCTGAGGTTTGGACCGCTTCCAGAGAGCAAAATCCCTCGAGTCTCGTTTATTCGTGCTGCCTGGAGAACCGTGCAGTTTGTTGTCCATTAGTAAAGCAAACATATCCTCTGCCTAATACAGAACAAGCAGTGTCAGCGTGTGTAGGCAGACTTAAACTTGGGCAGAGCTCTGACAGACGACTTGAGAAATCAAAACAGAAAGACAAAGTGAAAAACATTCTGTTGTTACCGAGTCATCGCTTCATTATTGTAGAGTTGACTGAACATATCAGGTTTAAAATATCCCAGATTTCCTTTTTTTTTTTAAAAAAAGGGACGGTGCGTAGGATTTGGCAGAGTGACAGGGCTGGCGTTAACCTAAAAACTCCCTATGCAGATATGAAGGGCTCACTCTAAAAAGGCACTGGAAACACAACCGGTCTTAGTTTCAGGTCATTACACACTGATCAAAACATAGTTATGAATGCAATACTCCATTTCTGCTAATAGAGCCCCCTAAATACTGGCCCTTTAAGAGGGGGGTAATCACACCTATGCCATTTCATATTGACAGACACAGACCATGGGTAAGCACTACTCCTGGCGGGTCTCATCTGGAAGAGATAAAAAGCTCTCTGCTCTATCAAACGCCTTTACAGCATCCAAATGTGATACACAGCTGTGAAAATGGCTGACGCAGAAAAACACTCACCGGGTTCTCCCTGAGAATCCACAGCTCTCACAAACTTGCCATAACGATCACCAATGGACCGGATGTCAAAATACACGTCACCTACAACCAAAGGAATTTCACAAGCGTTGACTCGGGTATTGCGGGGGGGGGCACGGCTGCTATTTCATCGGAGGAATAACAGGAAGTTCCTACATATTCACCTTCTTTTGTGGCATAGGCGTGTCCATTCCGGATGATCCCATCGATGAACGCGACGATGTGGGGCACATTCTCGGTGACTCTCAAATACACCGAAGGAGGAGTCACCTCAGAAAACAACGACAGAACAGAACGTTTATAGAGAACCACATGCTACAGTAGCCCCAGTTTGAGCCTCACAGCAAGTCACTCTTTTGGTCACTAGCATTTATGATCAGACCCGAGTTAAGAGAAATAAACCAGTTTAAACAAAAAAAATGTGTAAATTAACTTCAGGACACGTCCCACGATATACTACATTCTGAAGACATGGAGTGTATATATATATATATATATATATATATATATATATATATATATATATTCCACTTTTTCTATCCTGTTCTGACGAATCCCTCTGGTGTATGTTGGCATAGAATACATTTTGAAAAAGTGCACAATCTGACGACACAGATCAGCTTGGGAAAAACCTGCTCCTAGTATTTTCCTTCGTCGATGTCATCTTAATCAAAACATTACATTACATGTGACCTAATCACCTTTAATGATAGCATATCCCTCTTGAATTCCTCCTCGTAGATTCTGGCTATGATGTTCGGCGAAACATTGTCCTGCAACACAAGGCACACACCACATATTCTGAAGTAAACATGCATCAACTAAAAGCTCATATATATATATATATATATATATATATATATATTTATTTATATATATATTTATTTAAAGAAATCTTGTGATCTTACCTCCAAACTTCTTTTGATAATTTTGTCATCAATGTCAGTGATGACCATGGCATGGATGACAGTGATCCCAAACAACCTGGACAAAATCCTCTGCAGGATATCAAACCTGACATACGAGCTGTGACGAGACATACGCAAAGTCATTATGATCGGACACATTTTACAATACATACATGTACATATAATAATAACATATATATATATATAGGTCATTACCATGCATGACCCAGGTGGGCATGGTCGTACACAGTGGGTCCACAGCTATACCTGGAACACAACACATGTAGTACCGTAATACCATGTGGGGTAATCATACATACACTGTGTTTTCATCATATTTTTTTACGTTATCCCGTACCAGGTAGCTACTCCCTCTCTGGCCAGAATGAGAGGCTCTTTTTGTTTGGTCAGACTGTTGAACGTCTTCAAACCCGTGTCGACCCCGCTGGGTCTCCTCCACGTCTTCCCGGAAACACTGCTGCAGTTCCCATGTGACCTGCACGCGACAGAGCCGACCGACTGAGCCGTGCCGAAAGCACCGCAGAGGGTCTTCGCCTTCCGTGCCAGCGACCTTGGCGAGTGGCTCCACATAGCGCGACGTCGCTAAGTACGAAGCGACACTGCTAGCTTAGCCTAGCTACTCGACTCGCACAATAACACGGGGCGACAGACCAGCGGGCGTGACGCGCCACATCAGACGCGGCTCTCGAGCGCATTTCATGTCACCGCCACACTTCTCGTGAGAGTTGGATACCCGGAAAGGGTTTTGGACGTTATCATGTGATTCGCTCTCGCTGGCACTCTGCCTGCGTCGCTATGCCAAAGTAATTGGAATTGTTACACGACTGTTTTCGGAGCACCTCTCGTTTTACCGACACGATGCAGAACGTCATAAACACCGTGAAAGGGACGGCGCTCGGTGTGGCCGAGTTTCTCACGCCAGTGTTGAAGGTAAACTCGCATCGCATGAGCTAACGCTAGCTTGTTGGTCGCTGCTGGCTACTATGACATGTCAGACGTACACGAACAGGCTCGCACAGCTGTCCAGTCATCTGCCAGGAACATGCGACATTATTCGCTAGTGTTCGTGTTACCTAAGGCACCCCTCGGATACAAGCGAACAGCCCCATCGGCACACTTGTGTTTACAACCGGGGGTTCATGCTACGTCTCGCAGCCCGACTATCCCTTTAAACATACCGCTTTGGGTGTGTTATCTCTGTGCTATTCTCTTGTGTTTTTCTTATGATTGTATCTATGTGGTTTTGTTGATCACAGGAATCGAAATTCAAAGAGACTGGAGTCATTACACCAGAAGAGGTGAGAACAGACTTGTGGCCCGTCGACAACATTTGGATTATGTGTAGTGTTACCTTTTTATTTATTTATTTATTTATGTAAATGGCTATTTAAAATCATCAGGCCTGTTATCTGTAAAGGTAGACTTCATCCCTTTTTTTTTTTTCTTCCCCTTTTTTCTGTTAGTTTGTAGCAGCTGGAGATCATTTGGTCCACCATTGCCCCACATGGAAATGGTGAGTGTCCACTTGGAGGTGAATCCCAGATTTTGTGAATTCCTGATGGTAAGATCCGCAGTCCATCAGGACTAAAACCTCGAGCCACAAAAACAGTTTCTTCCCATCAGCTACTAACCTCATCAACAAGCGCGCGCCCCCAACTGACACAGAGTCTTACCTCCTCCCATACACACTATGTGTTACATTAACGCTCATCTTTGTGACATCATATTTCTGTACTCTATAAACTCATACTGTGATTCTTTGCACATTACTACCACTTTTAGAACTGCACTTCACTTCCACTTAAAATTCAAATAGACTGTACTTTTTATGCACAGTAATTTGTCATATTGTATTTCCTTTTTATTTATTTATTTATGTTTCTTCTACAAATTTTTTTTATAGTAGTTTTAACAATAGTTTTTATATTATTTCTATTTGTGCTCTTATTTCTCTTCCTGGGTTTATGTTCATTATACACCGAATACACTTACAAAAAGCGCCTTCTCGCTAGAAGGTAAAGGTTTTAAGAGCTGAAATGGAGCATCGTAAAGCACCGACGTGGGCTTCACCTCCCTCCCCCCCACCCACATCTAAGGTAGTTTCCTGGGATTTGGGTAAGGACGATGTCATGTCAGCACGGGGGTTCAAACTCCCAAGTTCCAAATCTGTGCGGTCTTTGAGCCCCAGGGAGGATCCAACCACCTAATGACCGGTTCAGGGGGCTGAGCCTGCAAGTCTTGAGGCTATGGATGACTCCGAAACTTCCCATGATTCCTGACCTTTTGATGATTCATATCCATGTTCCACAACCTCTGCCACTCATTTTTATTAAATTCTTTTTTTTGCCTGTTAATACAAAACGTTTTGGTTTCATTTTCCTTTTAGGGCCACTGGGGAAGAAGTCAAGGTGAAGCCATATTTGCCCCAGGATAAACAGTTTCTCCTGACACGCAACGGTAAGAAGTGGATTTAAAGTAAGGACTGCTGTTACTTTTACAGTTTCCGTCGTCGTCGTTGTTCTTAACTGAACTGGCCCTTTCACTCGACGAAGCCACGCGCTTCATCACAACAACTCTCTCCAGTTCCCCCATCAGTGGAAAAAGTTCCCCAGGGAAGCAACGCTCACGTTTCCATGGGTTTGGCTTAAATTTAACTTGCAGTGTGGCAGAACTAGAAATGCATTTTGAGAGGGATGTAACAGCATGACACATTATACAATGTAAATGTAAGCAATGCAAAGTAAAACACATTTTAAGGCTCTTTTTTTAAAAACTATTTCTAATGCACACTGGAAATATACATTTTGATTTCAGTGGCACAGTCCAGTCTCCACTAATAAAAAAACAAAAAAAACAAACGTTGGTTGTAAAGTGAAGATAGGGCTGTTTGTCTTCTATACCGCACGAGTAGACTACATAGACAATTGACGAGAGAACGCCAGGATTCCAGGAAGTAATCTCTTCCTGCTCTGCGTCTGCTCCTCTGTAGTCTCTGGACTTCCTTTTTACTGCGCTTACCGTGTGCTGACTCTGTGTTTGCGCTCTTGCAGTTCCCTGTTACAAGCGTTGCAAACAGATGGAGTATTCGGATGAGCTGGAAGCCATCATTGAAGAGGATGATGGCGATGGGGGCTGGGTGGACACTTACCACAACTCAGGTTAGACACCATCTCAATACTCGTACATTTGCCTACATCCTGAGCCGGGTTGCACCTAGTTACATTTTTCAACTCCAGTCTTATGAAATCGTTGTTCCAATTTCAAATGATGTAAACAAAATACTGCGGAACATTTCCTGACGCTGCTGTGTTGCAGGTGTGTTAGGAGTCACGGATGCAGTGCGAGACATTTCCCTGGACAATAACAAGGTAAGCTTCATCATTTCTTTTGGCTCTGCGTTGATTCTCATTTACAAACAATGTGGAACCCCGTAATTCCCAGCACAGTGTACTTGAAGCGGGTGGCACAGTGTCTCCTCGAATGCAGATTGTAAGTCAGGCCTTCTCGTCCAACGTTGGCGGCCTGACGGACGCACTCCCAAAAAAAGTTTTGAAATGCTGTTTGTTCTTTAGACCTGCCCTGAGAGCATTTTTACATTTCCTGTCATTTTTTAGTTTACGCTGATTTATGTTGACGTGCGCATGTGTTCTTTGACTTCGTTTGAACTCCCCCTAGGACAACAACATGAACGCCACATCTGCGGCCTGCTGCGGCGAGGACGACGAAGACGACGAAGAAGATGGAGAAGCGGCAGATATGGAAGGTATCCCTACCGGAGACGAAGCAGTCATGAGCTTTTCTTTCAGACGGGGCCTGTACTTTCACTCATGTTGGCCTTGATGCTGTCGTTTCAGAGTACGAGGAAAGTGGCCTGTTGGAAACGGATGAGGTACAAGTCTCATGTCCTCCCGTCGCGTGATCTAACCCCAGTTATCGCCATGCCGACTACCACCTTTACGCTTCTTTCCTCTCTCCAGGCGACGTTGGACACCAGTAAAATGGTCGAAGCCAAAGCGGAGCTTGGGAGTGAAGATGCCATCCTTCAGACGAGAACATATGACCTGTACATCACGTATGACAAATACTACCAGACCCCTCGACTCTGGCTGTTTGGATACGATGAAGTACGTGCCGCCCCTGTTTTTTTTTTTTTTTTTTTTTTTTTTTATTATTCTAAAAAGGCCTGAATTTTTCTACACTTGACTATGCTTGTATGTCATCCATATTCTTTTTAAGTACAGCGACAGAGTTGTGAGGATCAAGGAAAGCAACACTGTGGAGTTGATGTTCTTTTGCTTAAAGCTGCAGTCAGGGGTTTCTGAAAACATCAGGCTGTTGTGGTGTCTGTCCCGCAGGAGAGGCAACCGCTGACTGTAGAGCAGATGTACGAGGACATCAGCCAGGACCATGTGAAGAAGACGGTCACCATTGAGAACCACCCCAACCTGCCTCCGCCTGCCATGTGCTCCGTCCACCCCTGCAGGTGAGAGAGAGAGAAATGGAGCAATTTCTCCCTCATTATTTTGGGTTTGGTATAGAGCTCTATTTTTTTTTTGTTAACACCTCTCTCATTATAAAGGATCACTTGTCCTTCCCACTGTAGAATATAGTGATCGGTGTCCACTGCCTCTTTTAAAACCATCTTGCACAGCCCTACTCGTGTGTGTGTGTGTGTGTGTGTGTGTGTGTGTGTGTGTGTGT
>CALSCE010008956.1:0-14399 GCA_943593645.1 Bovichtus variegatus
TATATATGTATAATATATTATATGTATATATATATTATATATGTATAATATATTATATGTATATATATTATATATGTATAATATATTATATGTATAATATATTATATGTATAATATATTATATGTATAATATTATATATGTATAATATATTTATATATGTATAATATATTTATATATATATATATATATATATATATGTATAATATATTTATATATATATATTATACATATATATATATTATAATATATATATATATATATTATAAGTAAATACAATCATTTGTTAGGTTGCCCCTTCAGGAAGTTTAAAATCTATCTAAATATCTTAAAACATCTTATTCATTTGGAAATGCCATCTAGAACCTCTTGCTGTAAAACGTGATGACTTGCATATTAACTTGCTTTGGAGGAGAAAGTATATTTTCCTCTTTTTGCTGGAGTGCAGATGGCAGTAAAAACTTTACTTATTCTGTATGTGCAGAGCGTCTCTAATTCTTCACCTCTGGCACAGAGTCAGTTAATGTTTGTGCTCCTGCGATGTGATTTCTATTCGGCTCGGTGAAGACTTACTCACGTCCAACTCTGTTTCCAAGGCAACATGACTTCTAAATCAGCAGCAGACCTCGACTCCGGCACGTCTCTTGTTTACTGACTCTTTGTGTTTGTACATGGATGTTGAGCAGCTGTTGTAGAAGTTGTCCTTGGTGCTTTATTTTTTTTTTTTCAACCTTTCAACTGCGTTAAAGCAAAATCTCTTAAGGTCACATACCTCACGTTTGTGTCACGCTGTAATATTTTAAATCTGTACTCGTGTAGAAGACGTGACGCTGAGATGTTTTTAGCCGATATAATATTGGTAATGAACCTTGGTTTGGTGTTTTATACCGACTACGACATCATATATAGAGAACTGGAAAAGATTTTTCTTTAATTTGACTTCTACCTCACTTTTTCGACCAGTTTTTTATTATGTTTCTTCCACATAAAGTGTAGAGACTCGAGTACAAAGACAGTGTTTTGTTTGCTGGTTACACAGGCCCCTCTGCAGTTAAATGTAAGGATAACCATCAAATCAACAAAATGAATAGATAACTTGCTTATAATAATGAGTCGCTTATTACATCGCTACAAGAGCGAGCACGACTTCAGGCGGCACTATTTTCTGTCAGAAATCATTATCACCTCTGAGAATTTTTAAAAGGAAACACTGAAAAATATTTTTTTAACTTGATCAAACTAAACCCCTACAAAACAAGTTGTTAAACTGCATTCTGGGAAATGTAGTAAATGACTAATTGAAGTAGACAGGTAGAGGGAACATGAAAAAACCCACTCCAAAATTAGTAAATTGCACCCAATGGACATTAAATAATAAAAAAGAAAGCTCACATGAAAACAAAAGTTTTTAATTTTGTGGCACTAAATCAAAGTAACAGTCAGACTAGAAAAACTTTGCAGAGCATCAGATCAGAACATGGAAAAGAAACGAATAGAAACAAAAACCTGGATTTTTACTTGTATAAAGTTTCCCCCAAATATTCCTCTTGTTATATATTTAAGAAGTTTACAGTCTTAAATTGGACTTGAACTTCCTTAAAATTGTGACGTTTTGTTATTCCCTCATATTCCACAGAGCGTCCCACCCAGCTCGTGCTCGTGCTGATGAATAAAGTCCACGCTGCTTAAATTAGAAAACACCAATAACAGTTTTTCAGACATGCAGAGGTCACAAACTGGTCTCTGGCGCCTGCTCTGTCATCGTCCGTGTGTCACCGCTTGCTGGGTCACCATGCTATACATGTGTTTTTGGGTACTTTAGGTGCTTTGGATAGTTGAGACCACCACACGACACAAACCTTCATATAGTCAGGTTTCCATTCCGGTGTAAACAAGAATGTAGCTGACGAAAACCTCTCTGCTGCCGTCATTCCAGATATTTCTCTATTTTACTGTTTGTAGATAAAAAAGCAGCTCATGAAATGCTTCAACGGCGGAGAGTTGACCTACAACCTTTTCTTTTGGCCCGTGTAGTTCATGTGTTGCCCCTAATGTGTGTATGTTTAACACCAACAGAGGAAGTTGATTTTTTTTTTGCCCTATTTTTCTTGTCCCCCTCCTCTCCTCCCCCACGTCATCCTTCAGTTTATCTCCAAAAAGTCCGGGGGAAAAAAAAAGAAAAATATTGTAAATGTTTTAAATCCACAAAAGAAAGATAGTCACAACACGTATCTAGGTAGAAGTAGGAATATTCACAACACATTCAGGTAAAAAAAAAAAAAAAAAAAAAGTAGGAATATTTTTGCACAAGTGTTTTATAAGAATGATAAATATCACACATCATCTTTAAACAACACCACGGATCTTCACACCCCGTCTGGGGAAAAAGACACACACACACACACAAAAGGTGAAACCTGATAGGAACTGAATCAAATGCTGTGAGGATGTTCACACTGAGGCTGCGTTCACACTGCAGGTGCTAAATGTTGGATTCTGCCTGATGTCGGTCTGAACGGTCACATTCCTGAACTAAACAATGTACAAAAGATCGATACCAAAGATTTAACACCTGATGCACACGCGGAAATGGAGGCAACCGATGTTCTCGTGGCTTAACGATCCAAATAATACTTAAAATTCGCCTACGTGTGTCGACCGACAACCACGCTGACTGCACATCTGTGGAACATGTCCGACACCTAGTGTTGTATGAACGGAACTGTATGTCAGCGACATCACGTGGCAATCCTTAAGAGTCCAGTCCTGGCTGATGTAGAAATATCCATTAATGTGAAAACAATGGATTTGGGCTGAAGGTTTAGGAGTGTGGAGTCGTGTTGTCGATGCATGAGCTTCAAGTTTTTACAACTGTGTGCATAGTTGCATTTTTTGTGTATATAGAATGGAGAAAAACCGCAATGCATCATGTTCCCCCCCCCCCTCCGGGAACGTCGCCACAGACACCCGGTTTGTAATACCGCAAATATATAAATACTGCAATACTTTCATCGGTGGGCCGGGCTACTTTAAGACAGGATATAAAACCTAATTAGTGGAGTTAAAAAGCACAATATCGCCTCTAAAATGAGGTGGAGTAGAAGTGCAAAGTGGCATAAAAATGTTCCACTTTATTAGGTACACCTGTACGATCCACAGCTATCCAATACCACTGATGTGCAGCGAAGTCTACTTCTCAGTAAAGATGTTCCCGTTTGTTAACCCTGTCATTCTTTTAGCGCCAGTGGTGGCGTTTGTAATATTCTGCCCTGCTCATGTATGGAAATGACAAATAATAAGAAACCGCTCTCAGCGCTGTAATCCCGTTTAATTATGATGAATAATATTGAATTTGACAAAGTCGTGACACCTGAACGTCGTAAACCTTTCAGAGGTAGAATTCATGGCTGAGCGGCTGTATTGACTTGCACTACACGGACTCCTGAGTATATTTATTTTACCCTTTTAACACCAGGCCTGACGCAGCAGATGACAATGAGCCTTTTAGATTTACATTACATTACATTAACAGATTGAATTGTTTCAGTCGATTCAATAATAATAATCAAATAAATAAAAACAACTTGTTGAGACTTCTTTAATCGGAGCGTCTTTGTCTGCTTTTAAACACGCAGTTTGAGGTCCGTTTCTTCCTCTATAGCAACACCACAAAGCAACTGTTCAGACTGAGGTCCCGTTGCCACAAATCAGATGTGTATCGGGTGGAGAAGTCGCGACAAAATATGTCACAATTGTCGCGTTTGTGTAGAAAATGTGATCTGGTTTCTTCCCGCAGTGTGAATGCAGCCCTGAACTCTGACTGGCTGAGGGTTTTACTTTAGCTGGAACACTGTGAAATTAATGAAAGCCTTTGGAGGGATGTGAGAGAGTGTGCCTTTTTGGAACGCAACATGTAAACGATTCTGTTTTTTTTTTTTTTTTTTTTTAATTTATTTTATTTTTTTTTGTCTCAAATGTCCAAACCCGGCCGCCATCGTGTGATCTGGAAGAAGCTGTAAATGTAGAGAAACGTTTGCATTAATTTTCCTAATGTGAACAGTTTGTCGTCCTCTGTTTTTCCTCCACTGTAGAGCAGGTAGTTTTAAAGAATAGGACTCTGTGTGTAGTCTGAGGAGCAGTACTGTCTGTTTTTAAAGGTCCATTGAACTTTGTCACGATCGACCGAATTGTCCTCTAAATCCAAACAGACTCATTTATATACAACAACATCTGGATGAAGGAATGTAGGTTTTTGCTACGAGAAATCGCGATCGTTCAGAGAGAAAAAAACATGCTGTTAGTCGCACGTAATCATTTTTTTCATCATGTAGGTTGTGATATAATTCTTTTTTTTTTTTCTTTTTTTTAAGTTCAAGTGCATATTTTTTTCCCCTCATTTGATTATTGTTTTTTCTTTCCTAATGAATCTGTTTGTATTACGACTGGTGATGAACCTGGTGATGTGTGTGGAGGCGGCTATGAGAAACATACAGCATGTATTTATTGCACTTTGTGATTTGGGTGTGCTTTTCCTGTTTTTCCTTTTTATCGCGAGAGTCCCGAAAAGCTGTGAATTTTATTCTCAGACACTGTACTATCGACCAGAGTTGTAAATATTTCACCAGCACAAAAAAAAACCAAACAATATGTTTTGTAGTTTCACAACAAATAAAAAAAAAAGTTCCTCTTCTATTTTGATGTGTTTTGTCCACATATTACTACTTTTTTATGTATCTGCATCTCAAAGTATCTTATTACCTTCAAGTATGGATGTGTTGCATTTTCTTTTTCAGGACAACCAGGACTGTTTGACAATGAATTATATATTATTATATTGATTATATACATGTAGGATTCAGGTTCATCTGGATATATCTAAAATTAATTTCATTAGGAATGCAAATATTCTGGTAGTGTGGTAGTATATTTTGGTTTGACTTTTTTTTTTTATGAGAGCAGGGGGAAGCCCTTGTATTTATTTTTATTTTTAACCTATCTTAATTTTTTTTTTTCAGCCTTTCAAAATGTATTATTCATAAATTAGAAGTATATCAAGTAGTTCAAATTGGCTCCACCTTTACAAGCTGCAACATTTAGGTGGTAAACACAATAATGCATCAATAATTATGATAAAATAATATAATTCTGCATGATGAGTACTTTTACTTTTAGTACTTTAAATATATTTTGGTGCCGAGACTTTTTTGTACTTTTTAAACCCGTATTTGAGTGGAGTATTTCTACACCATGGTTATTGCTACTTTTTAAGTAAAATATACTTCTTCCAACTCTGAAAACTACTAGTTTGATTTTTTATATTTTTTTTAACAATGTGTGGTATTTTATAATCTCATCATGTGTTTTTCTGTATGAAATGTTAATATAAAAATATAAAATGTATTTATTGCAGTAAAAAGGAGAGGTGGAAGAAATATTCCGATCCTTTACACAAGTAAAAGTACTAATACCCCACTATAGAAATACTCCACCACAAGTAAAAGTCCTGCATTCACAACCTTACTTAGGTGAAAGTATGCAAGTGTTATCAGCAAAGTGTACTTAAAGTATGAAAAGTAAAAGTGTTTTACTATTATATATAATGTTTTTAGATCAATATTACTGCTGCATTAATGTGTAGGTTGCATTTTACTGCTGTCGATGTTTAAGGTTGTGCTCATTTTAACTCCTTTTATATACTGTATGGTAGTTTAATCTGCAACAAAGCATCATATTCTATAAAATCATCATTTGTTTATAGAGTCAACTTTTTCATCAGCTCAGAAAAACAGCCCTGTTTTCAGCTTTGTGGCGATGCATTTTCCAGAGAGGCTTTAAAAAAAAAAAAAAAGTTTATTTAGCTTAAGAAGTAGGAGAATTTTCTCAACACATGAAGGAGTTTTCATCCTTTTAGTTTATCACAAAAATTCACATTCAACAAATTTGAAGATACGTGGTTTTCACTGGACAGGACGGGGATGAAAAACTCTAATCTGAAAAGTAACTAAAGCTGTCAGACAAATGTAGTGGAGTAAAACGTACAATATTTCCCTCTAAGATGTAGTGGAGTTGAAGTATAAAGTAAAGTGCAAGTATCTTGCATTTGTACATCAGTACAGTACTTTAGTAAAAGTATTTAGTCACATTCCACCACTGGTGAAAAGTACATTTACCTATGAAGTGTAGCCAGGTGAAGCAGTAGTGTAGTAAGTACTCATAGCGCCATGTTGCTGCACTTACAACATACAGGAGGTGGCGCTGTCCTCCTTTTACGGTGGTTAGCGACCTGCCAGTATACACGAAGAAGAAGCACGTTTCTCGTACCGGAAGTGTTCTTGGAAGTTGTGAACTTCCTCCGCCTCTGACAGTTGGTTTCATCAGCCACGAGATTCCACCTCCAGCCGACAGAAGAGTTTCTCTCCAGTGTTTCAGAAAGATGGGAGACCCCGTGAACGAGTACACAACCCGACTGCAACAGCAGGTGAGCGGCCTGCTTGTGCGATATGTAGCGGACGTTAGCTAGCGGTCTAAATCGGATAGCTACGCGCCGGTCAACGCAGCGCCAAACTTCATTATACAAACTTTAAATGTAATGTTGTTCTGCTTCTGAATAAGAGTAACTACGTTAATTTACAAAACAAACATTTGTCAGTCGAGTAGGTTGTCACCACTCAAGTTCGGCTGTCAGCCCTTACACCAAACACCACTTATCTTAGTGCAATTTTAAACATTTGGTTTCCCTGGTATTTCTTAGGTCGTAGTCCATCCCACTGTTCAGTGACACATCAGCAGGTTTTGGGATGTGGCTATCAAGAGGATTTTTTTTAAATTACTTGTCTCATTTTGGTGCCAAATATGCCAGAAGATCGTATGAATGTGCGATTGTCTGGCAATCAAGAAACTATTAAATGAGCAGATATTAAAGTGAAGGCTTGTGTGAGTAAGATTATCTCCATAGAGAACAGTTTGTACTCAGTTTGTACTTTGTCTCATAAATCAGCCAAATTAAAAACTGAAAGGTACAAGTTGGTACATCAAGCTATCCCTTCATGATGTTAAGTTTACAGTTGACTGTTTGCTTAGTGTTTGTTAAAGTGTTGTTTAGGGCCCTCTAGTGGTGCTGAACAAGATCCTGGATGTTTACTATGCAAGAAAGAAATTGGTTTAATCAATTAGATATTACTGTAACATAATCATGATTTCATGAGCGAGATTAAAGTTCACAAACATGCCAGGGACTCTTAGATGTCAGTTTGTAATTTGAATGTTTTTTGCAGTCAGTTTTTGAAAGTGAGGCAGCTTTTGGTTTCATTCTGATACTCAACTTGAGGTGCTATAAATCTCTTTAGGGTCTAATTTACTCGTGCATTATTATTTGGGAAACGTACAATTACAGCTGCTGTATAAGCGATGATTCAATTGATTTAGTCTCTGAATGGAAACACTGTTGTTCAGTACATGGTCCTCTTTTATTTATTACTTTATATTAATAACATTGTTTAGGATGTGCCAAAAATAAGTTTTTACTTTTCACTCCGCTGCAGTCAGCTTGCAGTACGAGCTGTATATGAACTTCAGCTGAGTAGATGGCGTCGTCGGGAAACAAGAGCGAGGTTGAGTTGGTTTTACTAATCACAAATGTAAATCTGTGTGTTTTTGTTTTTCAGGAGCGGGAGATCCGGAGTCTCTCTGTAGAGATTGAGAGTCTAAAAAACCCACAGAACCTGAATCCATCTCCACGTCTGAACGAGCTGCGGGATGAAAATGCCAAGCTGAAGTACCGCCTCAACGTCCTGAAGAGGGTGAGGAAGAAATCAGCACGTCCAAATATCACACAAAAACTAAAAGTTTCAGGGAAATATATCACAATGGGATTAAAACAGACACCCAGAAACAGTTTTGTAATGGCAACGTTTCACCCCAAAAACAACACTTTTTGGGAAATTAACTTATTCACATATAATAATATTCTAGCATTTTAACACAATCTTGATCTCAATTGCATGACGTACAGATGCACGAAGCATTGAAACATAACTGCTTACTGCTTCACCACCAAAGGAAAAACAAATGCATTTACTTTCATTTTGATTCGTCAAAATGTTTTGAGTGTCTCTAACTTACTGTGTTTTAGATGATTACAGTAAATAAATATCTGAGGTTTGTCGTCCTGATTTTAAACCAAACTGTGTGGTCGGTGCAGAAAATAAAAAGTAAACTTATGCAGTGGTGAACAGTTATCGTTTTGTCTTGTATGAATGTTTTAATATAGTGTAAAGTCAACAATGGGCTATGTCACAACATATTTAATACAGTTTCCTCCGCCTCCTCTTCATGCGTCATCATTATATTAATGAAGCTGATGTGCTGTGTGTCCTCAGGGCCTGCAGGAGGAGAGGTCGACTCACTGCAGTAAATCCATGACCAACATCAACGAGCGGCTGCAGGAGATTTTCTGCGAGGCCATCAGGGCTTCCTGCCCCGAGCTGGACAACCCTCCGCTGTCCGTCGCGCCCAACCAGCAGGCCAAGTTTGGAGACTACCAGTGCAACAGTGCCATGGCCATGGCCCAGGTGAGACTGCCAAGTCTGTGGATCACAGGAAATTACTCTTTAACTGCCATTAAATTAATATTTCAGTGAGTCTAAAGATCCTAAAATTAAATTTGAAGTAAAAGAAAGAAGAAAAAAAAAGTTCCTGATGTTTTAAATTTTCTTGAATGCTGTTAAATACATACAACTTTTTTAAGAATGAAAGTCAGGTTACAAGGTATTAAAAGTCTTGTTATATTCGTCCTATGCCTTTTTTTCTTTTCACCAATAAAAAAGACCTGTCCTCAGAAAGGAACTAATTTCAACAACATTGACGTTTGGTTTTTGTTTTCTTTGTGATCTGATTATATTTGGAGGCTTTTCATTGTAACACTGCAGCGTTTAATATTGTTCTGTGAAAAACTGCTGAGTCGGCACAACCACTGCAGGTTTCATCATCTGTGAAAATCCAATACATCAAATTTTTAAATTACACTTGTCAAAAAAGTAAACACACACACTCTCTCTGTTAAGCTGCCTGCAGATCTGAAGTGCTGATGTTCATGCTCAGAAAAAGTTTCTTTCTGGGATGAAAAGTGGGAAATTCAAACTTTTTGTTTGTGTATTGAACACATTGTGAGCCACACTGTCCTGTGTCGTGTTCCAGATGCTGAAGTCAAAGGGAGTGAAAATCAACCCGAGAGAAATCGCAGAGAAGATCATCCAGAATCTTCCCGAGAACGAGCTCATCCAGAAAACTGAGATCGCAGGACCAGGTAGAAAACATCTGTGATTTCATCTGCAGACTTTTCTTTGATTTTGGGAAACCTTTGGACGCGTTGGAGAGAGATTTCCTACCCAGCTTTTCCTGGCTGCTTCCTGCATTTATCTTTGTTATTGCATACATATTTTAGAGTTTGAGAATTATTTTTCATTTATTGAACAACAAAGAAAACAT
Organism: Bovichtus variegatus; assembly: GCA_943593645.1. Taxonomy (NCBI): domain Eukaryota; kingdom Metazoa; phylum Chordata; class Actinopteri; order Perciformes; family Bovichtidae; genus Bovichtus; species Bovichtus variegatus. Next base: position 9,484 of record CALSCE010008956.1, read on the forward strand.
AACAATATTCGGACAGTGTAATACCACAATAAAAATACAATTTAAGAAGTAAGAAATAAAACTAAATTAAAAGTTGCGTTTACAAATTAATTAGTTCATTTTACTTTCCATGGGCTAAACAGATTGTATTTCAGGTCTATAATCGTAAGTCAAATTTTTAGTGCAGCTCGTGTTTGTGAATAAATGAAACATTTTGCAAATGATATGGAAAAAAAAAAAACGACCAATAATTTAATAGATTTATTTGGATCTTCATAATTTTTTTTTTTTTAACAAATTGAAAATGAGCTGCAATCAACTTTATAGGATAAAATAACTTAATATAATTTCTATAGCACCATTGAATAATAATAACAGTAAGTCTCTTTTTAAATGAAATAAATGGTTGAAATGGAAATCTATCGCCCGAGCAGGAATGAATATATTACAAGTATTAGTGGAAATGCAATAGTTACTTGAAGCACTTCAGATGTCCGACCGGACCTGTGTAGTTCTGCATCCTCTCAACCTGTATCCACTTCCTCTCTGGCGTCTTTCGTGTCTTCAGGGTTCATCAACATCCATCTGAAGAGGCCGTTTGTGTCCAAACTGTTGAGCAACCTGCTCATGAACGGCGTGCAGCCCCCACCACTGTACTCCAGGAAGAAGGTTCGTCACACTCCCTCGTGCAGCGTGAAGCCAGATGCAGATATTTTGTATATCGCGAGAAGCTAAATCATGATCAGGATTTTCTACGCGTTCGATACTTACTGTGGAGCACTGGAGCAAGACTTCATGTGCAATCTGAGCCACTGTCTTCCACTTTACATGCAAACTATTAATTAAAGTCAACGGTGTTTCAGAGAATTGATACAGTATCACAACGTAATATCTCAATACTCAAGTGTATCGATATTTCCTTACACCCCTAGTATAGATACAATAGAAAACAAAGTAGAACACACATGTAGGTGTAGAACAGATGTGTAGAGTAGTAAAACAATCTGAGACTTTTTGTTTTTCAGCCAAGTTCAATTTTAACATCAGTTTTGATTTGGATTTGAAATTTGGTAAAACAAAAACAGATTTCAGACTTATTTGTGTGTGTGTGTGTGTTGTTTAGGTGGTGGTGGATTTCTCCTCTCCCAACATTGCCAAAGAGATGCACGTGGGCCACCTGCGCTCCACCATCATCGGGGAAAGTTTGTGTCGGATGTTTGAGTTTCTGGGCTACGACGTCCTCCGGTCAGTTCAGCCGCTGTTCACAAAACCTCCTGCGTCCGAAACGCGATCGCACACCGCTAAGTTATATAGTTATATACTCGCAGATATAACAAAGCAGGGCTAGAACTCTGCCGCCTTATTAAAGTGAGGCTGTAATGTTCATCACACACCAGAGAACTAAATTGTTGCACGGATGAAAAATGGGGACAACTTGTCTTTTTCTGAAGAAAAAAAAAAAAACCTGTAAAGAGGAAAAGTCATGCTGTTGCCTAAATCAATATTCTGTACGGTGGCCATTATAGGACATTTCAGACTCGGCTTGCTTCGAGTTAAATGCTAATGTGAATACATTGATATGTATATTAGTATGCAAATGTTAATAGTTAGCGTGTAGCATCTAACATGAATACATTTATAATGCTCGCACGCTAAGACTGGAGATCATTAAAGCTGCTCAGTATTCATGATAAATCCTCTTGTATCAACATGTTTGTCATAATATTGGTGTTGGATGAATAGTTAGTCAATCATACCAAATATCATGACGAGTGTTTCCAGTAACTCAGATATCTAGTGTTGTACAGACGAGCGCGCTGACGGGCTTCTCCGTTCTCTGGGGGAGTGTAAACTACTAACTAGTGTCAGAACTACTCGTGTAGGTGTCGGACGTAGTAAAACCAGTCTCTGGTCTTCTCAGGTTGAACCACGTGGGAGACTGGGGGACACAGTTTGGGATGCTGATTGCCCACCTGCAGGATAAATTCCCAGACTACCTGACCTCCTCCCCGCCCATCGGTGACCTGCAGGCCTTCTACAAAGTCAGTTTAAAACTCCGTCTGTTTCTGTCTCTCTCTGTTTTCCACTGCTGTCCACTGTCTGAATCCTCCGGTAGCATCTGAAAGGACTTTTTAAAGGATGTTAAGAAATACTGCATGCATGATTTTAATAAATGCATTCAGTAAGTAAGTGACCGACAAAAGACAAAGTTTTATTTTAAAAAAGAAGAACATTCAGTGGTGCGTTATGTTAAACAGAACATTATCTGTCCCTCATTTCTCTCCACACCTCATTTACTCCTCACATCATCCGCCCTACTCTTCTTTTCTCTTTGCCCATCATTCATTTCCCATCTTGCCTCAATCAGGAGTCCAAAAAGCGTTTTGACGAGGAGGAGGACTTTAAGAAGCGAGCGTATAAGTGTGTCGTCAGACTGCAGAGCAAAGAGCCCGACTTCATCAAAGCCTGGAACCTCATCTGCGACGTTTCCAGGAGAGGTAGCCTGAATGCGCATTTTTCTGTTTTTATGTGGCTGGAATATCAAAGGACTCTGTAAAAACACAAAGACATCGCCAGTGTATGACGCAAAGCAGCGGCTGAGCTGTTTTCACATATTTTGAGTAAGGTGTGGACATTTCTTTATCTCGAGGGTTAACGAGCCCCGAATAGTCCCAAAAAAATGGCCCAAAAATGACGTGCCATGTCTTTCCCCGAGCCCCTTCCCCTCGATGGAAAACGTCATGAGGACACGGAAAGAAAGAGGTGAAGGAGAATTCACAAGGATGGTGCAGTGTTCCCTACGCTAAAGGACAGGAAAAGCACATTTCTTTCAGTATGTAAAGAGTTCGAGCAGCTCTTATCGTGGAGGCCACTTCGATACTTCTGGGTTGTTTCACTCAGTTGGGAACCGAAGCAAAAACAAAAAAAAAAAACACTATTCCATCGTGGTCACATTATTTTTGAAGGGTTCTTGACAAGCATCCTGGGTAATGTAGTCCATATGTAATGAAGTTGAAGACAAGGTGAGGTACAGTGGGTTGATGTGCATAAAACAACACCTTTTTAAATAAACTTTGGTCATTTTACATTTTCATTCAGTTGTTTTTCTTGGCTTTGTTTTTTAAAATTGCTCTTAAAACTGACACTCAGATGGCGATTGTGTGTTTCAGAGTTTCAGAAGGTTTACGACTGCCTGGACATCCAGATCATCGAGCGAGGAGAGTCGTACTACCAGGAAATGATGACAAAGGTGGTGAAGGAGTTTGAGGAGAGAGGTCAGTGTGCTGCAGGTCACAGGAGGGTCCATTCTCTGAGGACTTTTCTCAGGAGATTGTCAGATTTATTACTTTATGTACTTGGGTTATTAAAGAATTTTGTTTCTTTAAAACTGTAGGCTGCTTTTTCTTGGTGTGACACCAGGGGGCAATATTGACTCATGAATGTCTTCTGAATGTGAACAGTCCCTTCATGATTTTTTTTAGTTGTCTAATTTCTTTGTCTCTTTTTTCTGCACTGTCTTCATTCCCCATTTCACGCATTATCTCCCCTTTCTCTTCTTTCCCCTCCAATCGTACTCAAATTATTTCTTGCAAAACAATAATTTTCCCTTTTCTCTCGTTTCCCCTCCCGCTCTCTCCCCCTCCTCTGTACACCCTGCACACAAATCCATCCGTCTTTCCTTCATAATTCCCTTTCTTTCTCCATCTTTCCTTAGGCCTGACGGAGATGGACGAGGGTCGTAAGATCGTCTTCGCCCCGGGTCAGTCCATCCCCCTCACCATCGTCAAGTCGGACGGCGGCTACACCTACGACACGTCAGACCTCGCAGCCCTGCGCAATCGAATATTCGACGAGAAGGCTGACATGATCATCTACGTCACCGACAGCGGGCAGGTGGGTTGAGAAAGGTGGAGTTCAGATAGAGGAAGCACCACAGAGTGTACAAATACAGGAGCTGGACCAAGGAATCTGGAAGTAGAAAGGTAAAACAAGGGGGAGAAAAGAACCCAAAGTTACAATCTAAAATTTCTAACAGGGAGCAGAGGGACTTTTGGTTTCACAGCAATTTCAGTCCTGTTAGTGTTCGTCCCTGAACAGAGTTGTACTCTTCTGCACTGCCTCAAGAAGCAGGAAGTGGCTCCGTGTCTGCAGTCTGACTGAAGCTAGAGCTGGAAACATAATAAACCAAAAAGCAGTAAATACAAGTCAACCTGTCATAAATGTTACCAAGGTTGACAGTGTGTTTAATGTGTTGCAAAAAGAATGACTGGCGTAGTTTTCACTTATCCTGAGAAATGCAGTATCTCTCCATCTCTGCTATGGATTTGCACCCTTTTTTTTGTCCGAACCTTTTTTTAAATGGTGCTGAAGGATGAATCCTACTGCCTTCAGTGGTCCTCTCGTCTTTTCCCCGAACGCCATCGTGAGGTTGTCATTTGTGGCTTTGAGTGAAATGACTTCACAACTACGGCATGCATCTCCGTTCCATTTTGTTCCGACGTTCCTGGCTCCTGCAGGATGAGTTTTAATCACTTTGGCTTTTTCATGGAGCGCCATCATCGGGTTTTATTTGTCCACTACTTAATGACCAAATACCCGTAAAACTTCTGACGTTCATTAACCTCAGATGCACTTTGTGTTTAGTGCTAATTAGAAAATGTTAGCATGCTAACCCGGGCAGCTAAGGTGAACATTACACTTATATCAGCATGTAGCTGTGATTACAACCACACAGTGTCTGTGTGTCTGTCTGTCTGTCTGTCTGTCTGTCTGTCTGTCTCCTCTCTGTGTGTCTGTGTGTGTCTCCTTCTCTCTGTGTGTGTGTGTGTGTGTCTCCTTCTCTCTCTGTGTGTGTCTCTCTCTCTGTCTGTCTGTCTGTCTGTCTGTCTGTCTGTCTGTCTGTCTGTCTGTCTGTCTGTCTGTCTGTCTGTCTGTCT
>CALSCE010008975.1:0-12126 GCA_943593645.1 Bovichtus variegatus
ACTATACAGCAGTATAACTCTCATCCAGATCATCAGTGTGAACAGGAATAAAATAAAGTATTGAAACATCTAGATGTGACATTCAAGGAACGACTGTTTATATTCAACACTGTTCTTTAATGAATGAATAATGTACCTGGTTGTTTACATGTGACCTGTCAAATTAAAAGACTTAAAGAGAAATGGACCTTTAGTTATGTGACGTTGAGCTGTGTTTTTTTTTTAAAGGGTCAGTTCACACAAATCACAAAAATCTGAAGATCACAACTGCAAAGTTTGCTAAATACAATGTACGTGAATGAGATTTAGTTTGTGGTGCTCAAAAAATTAATTTGAGAGTCAACAGCTATGTTTTTTTAGGAACAATTACGCTTGAAAAATTATTTTATTCTAAATATTTTAATATTCCTCCCCAACACTTTACAACTGTATTCATAACATTCTGATTATTTCTTAAAATATTGCAAATGTATTCTTGAAACATTGCAGATTAATCATAAAAAAAACTCCACTTCATTCTATTATGAAGTTTCTTAAAGTTACAACTTTAATCTCAAGAATCTTTTTCTCAATATATTATGACTTTATTCTTGTATTGCAATTTAAGACTACATTCTAAAAATTACAGCTATAGGCTCATGACTTTTTTTCTCCAAATATGAGTTTAATTTTATTATTTATTTTTTATATTGCAATTTTTTTTCTAAAATTCTGACTTTTTTCTCCTATTATGTCAAAACATATTTTTTTTACCCCATTGCAATGTGCCTTTTCAGAAATAGTCATGACTTTTTTTCTCATTCAATTTTGACTTCCATCCCAACATATCACATTAATATATGGGGGATTTTTCCTTTATTTTAATATTTCTCTTCTCCAAGATATTGTCTTTGTTGTGGATATTCTTCTTCTTCTCCCCAGCAGTGAACCTTTTCAGAAACAATTGACGTAATTACATTTTTCTTGTAACCACTTTATTCATATTACTTTTGTTTTTCATAAAGTCCGACTTAATATGTTAGGACTTTTTAAAATCAGAACTACAACTTTTTTCTCAGAATATTACATCTTTATTGTGTAAATCTCAGAATAGTCCTAATATGTCTCTGCTGTTCCATCTTAAATACTGCAAGGCTTTCAAGAACAAATGTTTTTGTGATTTGGGTGAAGTGACTCTTGTGTGCAGAAGGATTTGTTTTCTCAACAGCATCCAGATAACTGCGGTTTACAAACAAATCCCCCTGAACCTGAACTCGTCCAGTGCACATGTAATTAATGACTCTTAACAGTAAACACTTTGCCATCATAGATCTTTTACATTTTAAACAAACTCTAGAGGCTCAGTACAGCTTCTGCAGACTGAGCTGTTTGACGAAATATAAATATAAAAAACAGGCACAATATGCAAAAGCAAGAAACTAAACTGTTGTTAAAGGACAAACTTGTTCTCCACATTAACACATCACTACAGGCTCTCCAACATCAAACACACTCAGTTTCAGATCATGGACTTCACTTCAAATAAAACAGGTTTTTATTAACGGTCAGGGACAAAAGTTTGATCTGATTCTCGTCAGTCACCACCTTAAAAACTGTCGTGACTTTATCTCCAGCACATTTCTGCTTCAGCGGGGACAGCGTGTCGTTAGGGGCGAAACACAATGTCGACCAATTATAGTATTAATGAAGGTTAGATCTGCAACAATTAGTGGACATATCGATTAGTCGATAGACGGAAAAATAATCGGCAACTATTTTGATAACCGATTAATCGTTAGTCATTTTCCATCTAAAAATGTCAGAAAATAATGTTTAAGCCTCTCAAATATGGAGATTTCCTGCTTTTCCGTTTTATATTATATTAAATTAAAGTGACTGGACTGACAAACTAAGACATTTAAAGACGTCACCTTGGACTAAGAAACTGAAATGGGCATATTTCTTTTTTTACTATTTTCTGACATTTAATAGACCCAACGGTTAATCTATTAATCTAGAAAATAGTCAGCAGAAACTTTTGAGAATGAAATAATCGTTATTTGCAGCCCTAAACAAGTTTTCAAAACAATCATCGCACTTAAGTCGCAGCATCCACAGGAAGGAGAGTGACGTTCACATAAAGAACCGTCATGGCAGCAGGTAGTCGCTCGTTTTAAACTCTAAAATATTCAACAAATCCTGTGAAAAGACCAAAAACCAGCAATGAATTGATTCACCAACAAGTGTGTGTGTCCGTCCACACTGTTGCACTCACATGTTCCTTCATTACCATGAACACACACACTGCAGTTTATTTTTGACTTAATCACACACACAACGTCCTGCTGCCACAAACACTCACTGCAGCACCAACTGTGGATTAATCTGCTGCTGAAAACAGCAAACAGTCTCCATCAAATGCAACATTTCCTCCTGTTTCAGGAACGATTGCTAAAAACTACAGTAACCAGCTGTTTAAGGAAATTACTGAAGCATAAAACTATATTTTTATGAGATGTTCTTAAAGGTTTACATCTTCAGTAGGAACCAGTAGAGACGTCAGAAATGACGACCGACTAACACCATGTTGGTTTGGTCCTTTCACGGGATTTGTTGACATGAAGAAAAACATAATAATAATAATAATAATAATAATAATATGGAGATGAAGGACAGAAAGCAGAGTGACGGCTGGTGGAGTGAAAAAAAGAAAACGTAAAACATCTTGAACTTTGTTCCTGTCAACTACAATGTTTGATTCTTGACCTTAAAAGCCTTCTTGGAAACTTCCTGACCTTTCCTCCACTTCTGCAAACCTCTGAATGCCAGTAAGTGGACTTTTGAGTTTAAATATTTTGTTACACATGTAAAAAACTAATCTAATTGTGGCTCTCCTCTGGTGTTGTTTTGCGTGGCGTGTCTTAATATCTTTACAGTAAACATAAGTGCAGAAGAAGCCTAAAATCCATGAAGCATTAACCAAACTCTCCAAACGAATATATTAGCAAATAACATTACGTGTAAAACATTACAATAAATACACTAAATATCTACCCAGATGTGAAAAGCGCCCCAAAAAAAACCAAAACGTGTCGTTTAACAAAGTGGTTTCACTTTCACTTAGTTGACAAACTAAAAACGGGGGGAAAAAAGCGTCAGAATATTTTTGCTGGTTTGTTCAATAACAACATTCGGAAGTCGACATTAAGTTTCCACATTTGTGCTGATCAGTTGCAGCTTGTTGTGATGTGCAGGAGATAAAGTTGTTCTAAAAATCATATACATGAAGCTTTATAAACGTGTCAAAGCAGGATTTTGAACTTAAAAGAAAAGCACAGACACTGTAACAGTTTGGTATGTACAATAGCAAAAAGGTAAAGTTATGCAAATATTACAAAAACTATAATCATGAAAAGCAAAGAGTTTGATTCATTTCCTATACATTTTTCTTTGCACACTTACAGTTAAAACACATTTAGGTTTCTCTCCTCGGACATACTGAGTAGCACCTGTACGCTCCTGAAATATTTGCCCATGAGTTTGTCAGAAGGAGATTTTGTTATTACTGCGGCAGAAGATGAAACTGGTACAAATTCAAATTCTGCACTGTGAAAAAGAAACAGACAGTAATACTCCAGTATCTTAATATATGTTAATTGTCCTCACATTCAGTTGGCAGAAGCACATACTTTTACACCACGTCATCCCCTGCATCTCTACGTGGAAAACAGAGGGAAGAAAAGATGAGCGCGACTAACAGGAAGGGACAGAGTCAGTAATGGCCGGCGTGTCCTCAGTGAGGAGCTGAACTGAGCACTGAACAAGGCTTGATTTTGAAAACAAAAATGTGAAGATGGCAGGCAATCTGGTTGCAAACACTGACACAGTAACGCACCAAGTCAAAGAATGAAATGATCTGCAGGAGAGAGAGAAACATCGTTAAACAGGAGCTGGAAGCACAAAACTGACAGGAAGAGAAAACAAAGCCACTTATTATTTCACTAATATATTCTGACGTACTTTCTCATTGTTTAAACTTATAAAATCAGTATTTCATACTTAGGTAGTCTCACAATTTTTACTCAGTAGCTCTAAATGTTGACTTTGTATTTCAGTTTCAACTCATAAAATCAGACTTTAACTTATTATTTTTTTATTTTAAATTACCATCTCACGGTTATAATTCATATAATTATACTTTTAACCTAATATTTCAACATTACGACTTTGTATTTCAGTTTCAACTCATAAAATCAGACTTTAACTTAATATTTTATTATTATTTTAAAATTACCATCTCATGGCTTAATTCATAAAATTATACTTTTAACCTAATATTTCAACATTCCGACTTTGTATCTCAGTCTTAATTTTTACTCTAAATTACGACTTTGTATTTCAGTTTCACAAATATCTATTTCAATTCATAAAATTATACTTTAACCTCAATATTTACTAATCTTGACTTTGTCTCTCAGTCTCATATTTCTGTACTCAGTACCTCTAAATTACAACTTTGTATTTCAGCGTCATATCTAAGTTTTAACTTATAAAATCGTACATTAACTGACCTAATATCTTATACTTTTGACTTAGTGTCTCATTATCTAAGAAACTCACCATCTTATACTTATGTCTTGTAGTTTAATAAGTATAACTTATTATTTTAGAAATTGGACTTTTCACGAGTATTTTCATTTTTGTCAATCCTGACATTTAAAGAATTGTTTTCCTTCTTCCATACAGACAAACACCATCACTGATTAAACATAACCTTCACCGACGACATATATACATAATGTATGCTATTAATATTACTGAGCACATGTATGCAAATCCTCATGTGTGTACTTACCAATGCAATCCACAGCACCAGGTACTCGTCAATAAAACTATTGAAATACTGATCCAGGAACAGTAGTCCTGGTCCCAGGAAGGCTAAATCGTGGAGATGCATCTCACTTTTTGTCATATGTGCTACCTGTGGACAGAGAAACACCGTCAACACACACACACACAACACACTCTCTTGCAGGATTAACTGGAGAAATGACCATATTGATCCCTTCTGTGACCCCAGCATTGTTTTATCATTTATTACTTATAAGAAGTGAAGTTGACTTACGACTAATTTATTGGTGATTTTGGCCGAGACGAAGCCAAACGCCAGGATATAAAGACACGGATGTTTCTCGAAGAGCTGGACAGCAGACTTCTTGTATATCATCATCGCCAAAATTATAACAGAACCAATGTGTAAGACTGGAGAGAGGACGCTGGTTCCCTGAGGACAGAGACACGGAAACAAAAAAGACACAGATAATGTTAATTAGTGTATCAGCGGCTCCGACTGAATCTGCAACATGAACTGACACTTATGTAACAAAAAATCTGCTTATTCTGGTCAGAAACTTTGAGCTGCTGGTGTTTGTGCCAAAAGCATAAAAAAAATAAATAAATGTGACAAACTCTCTGATCCAACAGGAAGGTTTCTCTCTTAGGTAATAGAATATTTCACACCCCTTACTTTTGCGATTCGTCATTCCGTCTTTTTTTCTTCCCCTTGCATGTGCGCACATTTCTATACTGATGCATCTCTGATAAAACAACACCCACCCTCCGACATCCATCTCTTTACTTATGACGTTTACAGACTTACTGCTATTGTGGATCCGTTTTTGCCCACACCTCCCGTAAAAATAACTCTGAAGTAATTGGTGCAGGAGAAGATGGCTCCTAAAAAAGTGCAGATGGCAGGAACCATTTTCATCTGGATATTTAGGATCGGAATCTAGAAATAAAGACATCAAAAACACAAACATTTAGGAACGACAACACAACTCGGACATTTACGTCAAAACATGTGTCGATCGTAAAGTAATCTTCCAGCTATTGTTGTAGTTTGTGAGTACATTAACCTTTTCATCCACGACGAAAGCATCATGAGTAATGTTAGCGAATGGTTAACGCGTTATTTGCATTTCTGATAACGATTACAGTAAAACATTACATGATTATGCATCATCAGTCTCATTCATTTCAATCTGTAGGAAGTAGAACCGATCACAATTACCAGAGACTGCCAAAAAGCAGATCCTCCCACGGCGGCCAGCAAATACATGATTATTATGAAGATTTGCACCTCAGTCACATCAATGCTGAGCGGGAGGAGAAAGCAGAGAGTTGACAGTGAGGATTAGTGACGTCGACCAGCAGCACACAGTCATCCTGCAGCCTTCTTCCACAACACACTGCTGGACGTGGAGCTGATGGGACGCAGTCGTTCTTCTGCACCACACAAGTTTCATTTGGAGGATTAAACAGGAAAGTAGCTGAAGTAAAGAAGCAATCAGTAACCGGCTCTTTTCTTTAACACGCAGGAGAGACTTCAGGAAGTTGGTTTTACATTTCCGTTTGTGTACAGATTCGACAAACGAGGTAAAGTGCGTCAATCAGTGAACTTTAGAGGTGTCGGAAGGGGCAGTTTTTAACCTTGGACAAAGCCAGGCTAGCTGTTTCCCCCTGTTTCCAGTCTTTATGCTAAGCTAAGCTAACGACGCCCTGACTCCAGCTCAGTACTGAAAACAGACATGAGATAAACCTGAACGCCTCAGACAATGTGTTCACTAACTAACAAACAAATATTTTCATTATCAATTCATCTCTTTTATTTAAATGATAGTTTTAAGTAGAAACTAAAACAGAATGCGTTACATTTACAGCGTCTTATCCCCTAACATTTTACAAACGTTCAGCACGTGTCACATCGTGCCTCGTCATTGTGGTGTTAGGGATAAAATGCGAAGATAAAACTTATTTATGTGTCAGGCAACACAAATATTACTAGAAAGGCACAAATTGCACTTCAGCTTTTCTGCTCACACTGTAAGAAATGAGAGGAATTGAGTAGTTAGGAAGTTAAGTTTAAAAATATATAATTTCTCAGGTAGAATTTGTTCTCATCATTCCTACTAAAGGAGGATTTACTTTAGCGTTTCCCGCTGTCTGAAGTCAGTCTGTACTCTGTCACATGGATATTTGTCTAACTCAGTAATGTCAAGTGAAATCTAGTTTTCCAATTACCCAATTTAAAATAAAAACAAAGTTGTGAGATCACGCAGCAGTTTGCCGACAGTTAGCTTCCTTCAGCTGATGTTAGAGAAGAGCCGTGTTTTACTGACTGCACCTTAAGCAGACATGTGACTGCATGGAGGTCAGAGGTCATCGTGGAAAGAGGCAGCAGTGAGCCATGCAGCGGCAGCCAGGAGGTTTACCATCATGTTCCACAGACAGGGACCCACAGTGGCTGTGAGCATCTGTAATCCTGCTAGACACATCTGCACCTCTGTTATGTCAAATCTACGCACAGAATACATCCACATTTACTCCAGTGAGACTGCACGTCACCGCTATCATCGAATGAAATCACTGAAGTATGACTAGTGGATCCACTTTTAAATAAATAAAGTGAACAACAGATGTTTTCACAACCATTTAACTCAATGTTTCAAAGTCCTTTTCTTCCAGCGCTCCTCCAGCTTCATGCTTCTAGTCCGTTTTGCCAAACTTAGCTTAACTATAGTAATATATTTGTTTGACTTTTTGAATGTTAAGTAAATTAATCAGAGCATATAATACTGATTTAGACTAAATGATCAATATTGTGCATATTCCTGTTCAACACTGTATATTTCTTCAATTTTTAAACATACATATTTTACATATTTGTCTAGTATTGTTTCACGTTTTCTAATTGACATAAATTATGAATTCTGTATTTTGGTTTCTTGACTTTTACAGTACCTGATTTTTTATTTTCCCTTACTTAAATTACTTACTTCTTCGTTATGCATCAAAACCCTAAAAAGGCATATGAATATTTTAAAACCTACTTGGCAATAAACCTAATTCTGATGAATCAGACTAATCTTAATCATATAAAACCACAGCAAAAAAAACAAGAAAAAACGAGAAGCACCAGAATGAAAGCAAAGAGTCACTGAACTGTGAAGCAGCTGCAGAGCATCGACCTGCGTCCGGTGGACGTCAATGTAACATTGCTGTAAGAACAAGTTACTGAAAGGTCTCAGAGTTTTTTACTTGTTTTTACACGAGATATTTTCTGATTTAAAATCATAATTCTGTTCATTTATTTAGACAAAATTATTCTACGGGATTTTATCTTCTGTCTTTTTGTTTGTTTTTCTTTCACTTGATGTGAAATGCAGAGTATTGTATTGTAAAAACAGTGGCACAATAAGCTGTAGCTTCAGCTCACGACTGCAGATATCTTTGTTTTATGATTGTATTGTTTTCAATTGTGGTATTTGAGTAATTGCTTCTCTTTTTTAATAAATAGTTTATTGCCTTATTGTCTCCAATACTGATTGCAGACTGAACTAAATTTAAATTTAAAGATAACTGATATAAACAGTGATGTGTTTTATATATGTATTTGGAATATTTTGTTAATTGCAGGAAAAAAAAAAGAAGTATTTTGTGGGAAAACATGTTTTGGAAGGAGTAAACTCAGGCATTAATGGCAGTGTTGAAAAATAAGACTCAGAACCGCTAAGTGTGTTGTACTGAACTGTAACCCCTGAGATCAACGTACTTAAGAGAGATATGGCGAGAAATTATGTCCTTGCTTTAAAAAGCAAGAAAGAAATACACAAAAACAGACAAGCCGCTTTGTTGACTCACATGCCGAAGCGCAGCGTTCCTGACACGTATGTTTGCCAGTGGGCACAGTAGAACATAAACATCCCGGCGAAGCAGCAGAAGAACATCCAGTCCGGGTTGGTGCCCATCTGCACTGCTATACTGGTTCCTAACACCACAAACACTGCAGAGACAAACACAGGAACACAGCCAGCGTTAAAAAAAAAAAGGGCCTCAGATTCACTACGACACAGTGGAACAAAGTCAAACGGGAGAAAACTGACCGGTGGAGAGGGAGTCACAGCCGTGGTCAAACAGCTCGCCCAGCGGAGAGCTGCTATTGGTGCGTCTGGCCTGCTTCCCGTCAATGGCGTCCAATGACTGGTAAATAAACAGACCAACAGCACAGAGCAGGTACGCCCAGAGAGGAGCCTGAAACAACACACACACACACACACACACATTCATATGGAACTGGTGTTGTGTGATCGTCTTCCGTTTTAATTTGCTCTAAATGCAAATTGATATTCTCACGACTCTGCTGCTCCTGCTGTGTCTTTTTAACAAAAGAAAATGTTTTTATTCATGAGTTGATTTTAATTTATTTTCCTATGCTTCCTGCAGATGTTTCACGTTTCATTGACAGTATCATTATACAGATACACAACAGCAAAGCAGAAGCAACTGGAGTTAATTAGTGAATGAAAACATAACTTCTAGCGTTTAACATGTTTTAAGATTCAGACCATCCAGTATATCGTTGTTTCGGAGGGATGACTAACCTGCTCAGTGGCGGTCGGGCAGTAGTAGATGAGCACGAGGGTGGTGAAGACGTTGGTGGCCAGACCGATGATGGTGATGAGGTTGGGAGCAATCCAGGAAGGGACTCGTCCCACCAACCACTCCCAGTAACGCTGCATTAGAGGCTCCAGCAGGGAGCGTCCGGCACTGCTGTACCTGCAGGGACCAACAACAGGTGAGGACAAGATGACTTTACCCTGGAGATTTCAGTGCACCCCAAAAATAATGATTATGACACCATATTGGAGTCATGACAAGGGCTGGGTGGTAAAAAAAAAAAACTTTTATTAAGGCTGAACAATTACTTAAATTGAAATAGTGCAACTTTCAAATCGCACAAGCTGCAATTTTAATTATAACTATAAATAACAATCTATAAATAATGAACAGGGTCTTAACAAGCTGTAGCAAGTGACAGTTCAAGCTGGGAGCGATTGATTTTATCATCTACAATAAAAACAGTTGCTACAGCTTTAGATACTCAAGGTTAATTCTGCAGGTTTGCATAAGATGATTTAATTTTAAATAAATGTCGAGTTAATATGCTCTCAGCGTGCGGAAGTCTGCACATTTACACTCGGCCAAAGACAGTTTCATTGAATAAGAATAGCACACTGAATATTTTGGGACCTTATTTTTGACCCCAACTGAACTGTGTAGCTTTGATCAATAAATATAATTCCCCTTTGAATATCAGATTTGAATAATATTGAGTGATGTTATGTATAGCCTTAATGCCATATCTTAATAAATAATATAAATATCTGACTGATTCTGGGAGACAGACCTGGAGTTTAATTTTAAATCACAATGTAAATCACAGTTGAAATATTGTCAGAAAAAAAAAAAAAAAAACTAAAAAGTTTTAGTGTTATTTTACTAAATTGACTTACTTTTATTGTTAATCTATTAGGCACTGGTGAATTTCCTTTTGGGATAAGTAAAGTTCCATCTCATCAGGTTTTACATGGTTTTACATGGTTTTACACGGTTTTACATGGTTTTACACGGTTTTACACAGCAGGACTCACCTGTGCTCCTCCAGTCTCTTGAGCTGGTGTCGGGACAGGGGGGGTGAGGGCAGCTCGATTAGCCTGCGCAGCACTCCGGGGGCCAGCCAGCAGGCCGCCTCCATGCCCATGCCCTGCCCAGGGTCCTTGTCCCGGCCAAGGCCTCGGCGAGAACGCAGGCCCCCCCCTTGCTGCTGCTGCCCCGTCGCGCTCATGGAGCCCTGCTGCCTGCTGGTCTGGTCCCCGATGGCTCTGGCTCTGCCACTGTCCTGCCGGAGGGGCTAAAGATCCACAGTGGAAACAAGAACCCAATATCACAATACTGTCTGACAATCTGATGATTTTTTTCTTATTTTATGTATTTGTTTGTTAATAATTTGGTCTATAAAATAAAAAAGATGCACAAATCCACTTCTTTTTCAGTTACGATCAAATACCCTGGTATTCTTTAAAGTGACACTTTTGCACATATTGGTAGTATTGTTCAATGCAGCATAACTTCCACATTGTCTTGCTTTTCTGTGTTTGAGACTAAATGATCTTTAAACTGAGGAAGTAGGATCCACTGTTACTAGCTCAGCTGCAGATCGTCTCGTGTTACGACAGTTCATGGTCCAGCACAAGCTGCAAGTCCAACTCAAAGAACTCTGGGAGACACACAAACATGGGGACTAATGGATATCTTCATACAACTGTTTGATTACTAAATAATTTGTAAATTTGCCAGTCACATAATCCAAACATTTCTATTGATTCAGTTAGTTATATAGATATCCTGGGTTGGTAGAAATAATGTATTTAAGAGAATATCTTTAAGGTCAGGGTTATTGTCACTTGTGTATGAATTATTATAAAAAAGTGAAACACCTCTTTAATATCAGGAGAGAGAAAATATACTTTCACTAAATACCACAGTGTAAAAATAAAAGTCCTGCAATCAAAATCTTACTTAAGTAAAAGTAAAGCAAAAGTATTGGTATCAAAACATACAAAAAGTAACCTACACATTATTCAGAATGGCCCATTTCAGAATAATGTACATTATATTATTAAACTATAGATTACTTCATATGCATGCTTTAATGTTGCAGTTTTTAACTATAAAAGAAAATTATAAATATATATATTGCCAGGTAGCAAGAGATCAATAAAGTATTGTCTATATCTATAATAATACATCATAACTTATTTGTTAATTATTAGCACAACCTTAAACATCTACAGCCATAAAATGCAACGTACACATTATATATATATATATATATATATATATATATATATATATATATATATGTGTGTGTGTGTGTGTGTGTGTGTGTGTGTGTGTAGAAATACTCTGTCACAAGCAAAAGTCAACTTCCCTGTCATTTGTCATTGTCAATTACAGCTACTGAGATAACTGATTCTAAACTTAAAGGAAGTGGTCACTGCTAGCTGCAATTTCTTCAACTGACTAACAAACAAATGTCTTAATATAGTCGCGTTGTTACCGTATTGTATTTTGTCCCATCTATTGTTGCTGATGTGATCTGAAGCTGTTGTCCTGTTATGTCTTGGTTAGGTCTCACTCGTAAATTAGGTTTTAATCTCAACGTGACTTTCTAGTTAAATAAAGGTTTTATTTATATATATATATTTGTCATTGAGCATCCGATCTCGTATGCCGTCTTCTGCG
>CALSCE010008975.1:12526-28165 GCA_943593645.1 Bovichtus variegatus
AAGTGAGTTTTTTATTATTTGAAAACCATCTAAATTAATGTGTTTTAAAATTTCCAGTTAGTCATTTTTTAAAGTTATTTCAAAAACATCAGCAGACATGAATCCCCCGCACATACAAAGTGATATTTCTATAAATTACATTTCATCATTTTCTCATTTCACTGAAAAAAGTCTTTCTAAACTTTCTAAATGTTGCTCAGCGACACAAAATAATCCCTGGATTTATTTGCTTTAAGTGAAGTTGAGTTTTAATGTTATGGAACTCTTTGGGAACTTGCAAGAAATGTCTTTTTTTGGGGACATTTTGATGTTTTGCTGTGCGTTCTGTATATTTCTAAGTGTTTCTGATGCACACTAAAGATTATCCTGCACTGCTACATTCATGAAGTTACTGGTGTCAAAGCAACTACAAAGCATTCACAGCTTTGAACCAAGTAAAAATGTTGAAATTAGGCGGGAACAGGCGTCTCACCTCTCGTTCTCTTGACTCTGGGCGGCTGTAAAAACAACGAGAAGCATGACAGCGAGCCACTGCAGAGGCCTGTGGGACATCTGCATCTTCTGAAAGAAAAACAGCAAGAAAAACACTCAAAACTCTGCATTTAAAAGAAGAAAAGTGAAGAAATATCGACTTGCAACCCCCTTGTTATTGATTGTAAATGTCAACCGCTGCTGTTATATTTGAATAAGTTAGGAAGAAGTGCACTCATCCAAACACAGAGCATATAGTTTTAAGAGAAGTGAGGAAAACAGATATCATTTTGTAGACACATAAAGTACTTTGTGCCTCAAAACTAGAGCTCCTTAAAAAGCATTTTGTGGCGCGAAACAAACAATTTTCTGCCGCTTTTCTTCCTTTTCAAACCTCTAGTCCTCTACTCAATAGCATCAAACACGACTTGAAGGCTTAGTGCCTGAGAGAGGATGAATATCCCCGGAGCGGAGCGTGCTGCGGGATGATTGACAGGTTTTGAAAAAGGTTGTCGTGTGATTGTACATTTTCTGTTTTTCTCACTAATTAAAGTTGGACGTTAGCAGTTAAGTCTTCAGTCATTTGTAAACACAGTAAAGTTTTAGGAGCTTTAATCCAGTGTTTAGAGTGTCACAAACATGATCTAAATATGCTGTAAGACGGGTCGTGCACATAAATGCCTTTCTGCTTTGTATTGAGTCCAAACTACATGTTTTTCAAAGCATTTTTCTTTCAAGTGTTGGACTTTTATCTCGTGCAAAGACGGACTCCTCTCATCCGAGTTTCTACATTTCAACCAAAAACTAAAAATAAAAATGAGAAAAAAGAAGAAAAGTGTAAGAACGTGACGTTAAATATCAAAAAGGCTGCGATTCTTGAAAGCAGCTGTGATTGTGGGCGGTTTTCAGAAGATGAACATGTAAGCGCGTCTCCGGGTCAACGTGCAGAAAGGTGTTATGGGTAAAAGGTCAACAACAAATCGTGTGGACACGAGCAGCGAGCCTCCGACAGACTGATCCACCTGCTGTTCAAAACACTCGTCTCAGAATGAGCTCAGTTTGTCCACAAATAGACACTTCGCTGACTTTCTCTTCCTCATTCTCCTCATTTCTTTTTGAATTTCACATCTGACAGACGAAAGAAAACACAATTTAAGAAAGTAAAATTGAATAAATAAGGTAATGGAATAAGAACACATGATTAAAGTATAAAAAGGAAAGGTTATAGTTATTACTTACTTATAATAAATAAGGATCAACTCGTAGTTCTAGGGAGGTTTGTGAATTTAGTGCCTGAAGCTCAGGATGTATCCAGTGATGATACTCTGTTAAATGTGCTGCAAAAATGTGACAAACTGCAAAATTTAAGTTTAAATTCAAAATTCAAAAGCTTTTTTTTCCGTCCCCGGGTGCACGTAGAGTAGCATGTTAAAAGAAAACATATTATAAGATAAAATAACTGTAACATTGTGATAATGATATGAAGATAAATGTACACATTGTGATAATGAAAATGATATGAAATAATAAAAGTAGTGCAGAAATAACATTATGATAATATAGACAATAAAGAGAATGATAAATATAGTGGAATAAAAGTATAATAATGTAAATCCACACATTTTCTATTCCTCAATTTCCATTTTTTAAAATTTTTTTTTTACATTTTAAGAAGAAAACACGGATTGCTAAAAGCGTCACCAACAAAACAAAAAAACCCAACTAAAATGATAATAAATGATAAAAATAAAAACAAATCAACACTGAGCTTCATTAAGTGAAGATCTGTCTACTTACATTGTTCGTCCCTGTTGATGACAGCAGCTCCTCTAATGATCAGACACTAAACTGACTTCAAGTTCAACCTCCAGACCTTTTTATAAAGCCTCCTGACACACACACACACACACACACACACACACACACACAACAAATTCAAAGTGGTGCGTCTGATTTGCTGAAGGAAACGAACGTCAGCACCACATCTCTCTGACATGTGATTTTTGTGTCAGAGTGGAAAATATCAAACGTTTTCCGGGTTATTTGTGTGAATACAATCCCAAACTGCGTCCTGCACCTCAGTGTGACAGTTTGGAGGTTTACACACTCGCAGATACTCTTTACATAATCAGGTGTTTTGAAAAGGAGGATGAAATTCAATTGAGGGATTATCATTTTTCCATTTTCCGGTCTAATCCGCCCGGTTCCTCTCGGACAGATTCAGGCGTCTGACAAAGAGGAATTTATAAAAATGGGGCTGAGTGGTTTTCTGGATGTTGATTCAGAGTGGATAAACTGAACGTCAGCAAACTGTCTGTCAGCTCAGGTTTAAACTTTTCTAAACCCTCTGTAGTTAAGATGCTTGTCGCCTGGAGCTCCTGTGCAGCTCCTTGACATTACGGTCCCCTCCAACGCTAATGAACACACAATGAACTGGAGTCCCTGGTTGCCGCGGTGTCACCACAGTCGCCGTTAGAGACGCAGTCGTCTTGACAACACCCTCCAGGACGAGTTTCCCTCAGTGAGAAATGTCGGCTGCCGTCGGAGGATCGTGGGTGGAGAGATGGAGCGAAGTGATTTAGTCCATTAGAAGAGTTAAGAGACAAAATGGAGATGGACGGAGAAGAAAGACAGAAGTGAGGAGCAACTAATCAGCAGACGCAGGGAAACTTTCCTCACAGCGGAAACACAGACAAACAAACACTTATAAAACATATATCTCATAATATATGTTATTCCTACTTTAGGGAAAAACAGTCATACGTCAAATCTCTTACGACTTAAAAGACTTTTAAATGTAAAAGGGCTCCAGATCCAAGATGGCTGCCGTACAGAACACACACCTGCTGACACGTGTTGCAGACTGTATCAAAAATACTCATTACATGCTTATTTTTAACGTATCTGTGGCGTCATCACACGTTCATCTGCACAAAGCTTCTGGTTGTGTTGGCTGCAGCGAGAGAGACACGAGATTACTCTGAGCAGCATTGGGAAGGAATTATAATTTGATATATTTGAATATATTTCTTGCTTTTTCCCCTGATGGTCTAAATAAGTTGCTAAATGTGTGTGAACACCATAACACCACTTTGAAACGCTTCCTTTGCAGAGGATGTAGCTGTTTCTTTGTTACAGCTCATGGTAACACGACTGAAATGAGCTCTTATTCCACTCTCGACTCTTCAGGGAGCTCAACAACGAGGTCGGTGACCCCTGCTCTGATACTAATATTTAAATAACTTAAATAATATTTATGGTCTTATATTTTGATAAATTGGACACCGGCACATACCTTGTTGGAAAGAAAGCCTAACACCCCCTTCAGACAGCAGATGTGCCTCGTGAATAATTTAAACGTCTGTATCTTTTAATCAGTTTACATTCCCGAGTCTGCCGACAGACCGCGGGTTGCTCTCCGCTTGAGTTGGGAAGGAGCGCGAGTGTCTCGGGATCAGGAGCGGAAGAAGATTAATCGCCTGAAGAAGTCAAGTATAAGAACTTAAGAGTGTGAAACCTGTGAAAATCAGTTCTGGTGGACAGCTTCCTGAACGGACTCCACTTTGGTTGATCAGCGAGCTCAGTGTTAATCAAGTCAATACTTGGTGGTGATTAATAAACCGATACTTGGTTTATTCTCATAATAAAATGTATTACTGAACCACATGATCCACACACAGCTTTGTAAATCTGGTGCAGCAGGAGGCTCCTCCGGTGTAAAGCAGCTGGTGTCCACGTGGTGGCGCTGTTGCACTGAGCAGCTGTGTGTTACTGAGGACAAATTAGTTTCAGCACAACTGGTGCTGCAGATTTAGAGACTGAAAGAGACTGAAATCACTTTCCCTGCGTTCCTACACCCAGACTACTACTCAGTACGCCAGAAAAACATTTAGCGTGTCCCAACACATAGTATGTCCCAATGCAATATGCCAAAAATACCAGGATGTCCTCCTGCATCAGGTTTCATTTTTCAGTTTGCAAGCCAGCATGCAATGTCCCACAATCCTTTGCACAGCAGATATATGAGGAAGAAGGTCAAAGTTCAAGGTGCAACGTCACGACAAAGTAGTAGGTGCTAATTCTATGCATACTGCATGCAACAATAGACACTTTGTGAAGACAGCTGCAGTCTGTACTAAAAGTAAAGAGAAGAATGTTAGTGTTACTGTGTGTGATGTGTAATACATTAGCACTGTTGGATAGCGCCCCCTAGTGACGGAACTGTACTGTACAGACATCAACTTTGTCCGGGGTCGTAACAATACAGCAGCACTCTGCAGTATTTAGGTTGACGGTTATCATACCGTCTACATTTGCTTTTCTACGGTATTGAAAAATACTGACGGAAGTGTGTGTGTGTGTTAAAGGTACAGACAGGAGCACCTACAGTATATGCTAATTAATAATAATACTAATAATCATTTTAAAAGCTTACAGCTGATGTTATTTTTCATTTAGTAGATAATTTAACATGCTATAGTGTTGCTAACATTTAAACTGACATGTTTTTGTTATATAACATAGTTATAGTTACAAGCTATTTTATTATAATCAGGTTTATAATTCTGTTTATTGTTATAATTCTGTTCTCATCCCTTTAAGGGTCATTGTAACTGATGAAAATAATAATTAATATGATAAATGAACCTTTGACTTTGAACCTCATTGTCCTTTGTTGCCTCGCAATAAAACTAATGTCAAATTCTGAAGCTGTGAAAAGCCTCTAGCGTGGCCAGGAAGAAGGAAGGAAGTGTAACTACAGTGACAAGGACATGGTCCCTCACCAGCTTCCCACCCACCGACACTACAACCTAAATTTGTGGATCAAATTAAACTTTATCTAATGTCACTGGTTGTGGATTAACCAGCAGGTGTGGGATGCATGTATTCACGGGACACCTCCCATATAAGCCATATTAACTCATAAACTCTAATGTCACTTCATCCAAACAGTGATGTTCCCTTCACATATTTCATTTTAATACCTTTTACTGTCATAAAGAAGTAAACTATGCAAATTGGAAATGGAATAATCTACAAAAAGATGGCGGCGTCATGATAAGATTGAGAGGCCACTGTGTTACACGGCTGATCTTTTGGGTTTTTTTTGTTGTATTTTAATGTGTTCTGATTTTCGATGGCTGCTAAAAGGCCAGGTCTCTTGTGCAAAAGAGATTTTGATCTCACTGGGGCTTCCTCGTAAAATGAAGGTAAAATAAAACATTTTAAAAGTGAAATAAAATGACTTTAATCTCGGAAATTCTGAGTTTTTTTCTCGAATATTACCCTTAAAACATTGTTCTTGTCTAAAGCATTTAGGTTTCGGAGATTTCCAGTTCAAAGTGCAAAGTTAATAATAATTTATCAGGTGTTGAGATCATTCCTTCAGTACCCAGAAGAAATAAATACATCTAAATAGTAAAAAAAAAAATAATAATAATCTGTAGGAAAATAATCTTAAAAAAAAAAAAAAATCACAAATTGACACTGATTTATTTCAAATTCCAATGGCTTTATTTTATGTATATATATTTGTATATATTTATATATATTTATATATTATATATATATACTTATGTAACAACTTTTACTCAGTTGCTTGATTATCATCTTTTGTTCAGCTTAAATTCAAACGACATGACACTAAGACCAAGGCATTCCACATGATCATATCTTACAAAAGAGTAAAGAAAACTACATGAGTGTGTGTGCACCTGTCGCACACACACACACATGCACACACACACACATACATACATACATCAATGTACAGGTATCGTGGTTCTGTTTGTAGAAAGAAATGAAAATTAAAAAGCGGATAAAGAGACGAGAGACGAGCAGACAGAGTGAGAGTGCGAGGGAGAGAGAGAGTGAGAAACTGGAGGATTCTGTTGCATAGATTGAAGCAAACAGGAGGAGGATGTTTGATCGAAACAGACAGGATGAGAGACACACACACACACACACACACAGAGGAAACACTCCTTCACCGAGCCAACAGCCCATCTGACTCTCTCTCACACACACACACACACACACACACATTTAGGGAAGCACAGGAAGTTTTATTTTGGCTCACAAACAAATCCCTGCTGAGGCTCAGAATCTGACGGACAGAGGTCGAGTCCTCGCTACACTTAAAGACGGCGAGACTACAGACACGTGCCAGCGCTTTGTGCTCAATGCTAACATCAGACGACGCTCACGTGCTGGTGTTTAGCAGGCATCGCTTTGTGTGGCGCTAAGGAAAGTCAATGCAAATTTGCAAATAGGCCTTCGCGAAAAACTTGGAAAATGTTAAACCCCAGCGAGAAATTCACATGATGCAGTGCAGCGAAAGCCAATCGGCGTTTGAGATTCTCCTGACGCCGTTAAATCAGAAATGGGGGAATAAGTCTGTCTGTCGGCACCTGCCATCAATCACAAACATCCTAAATGCCTGTGAGTCTATGTCATTTTAAAGATATTTAGGTGGATTAACAACAAAGTTGCTGCCGTATTTCTGCCTAATTTAGATTAAGTTATTTTTGAGTGTTGATGTAGCAGCTACAATGTTAGCATCGCCCTGTCCAATCCAAACTCCCATTAAAAAAACAAGCATTTTAAAAGTTATTTGCCTGTTGTCGTGCGGACAGAGCTGACAAAGAATGAAGTCTGTAGAAAATCTGTAGTAAATCAGATTCATTCGACCGGACGAAGTAACGTGAATAAACACAAATGATCCCACAGTCAAACCCGCGTTTGCCGTGAACACATTATTTAGCCTGTTAACACTAAAATGTGCTAATTAGCACTAAACACAAAGTCCAGCTGAGGCTGATGGAATGAGGTTAGTTTCGCAAAACAAAAAAAAAACCAAATAAATAAAGATTTCACTCCGTCCTCACCAGAAAGCTTTGAAACAACTTGACCTCCAACGTCCAACGTCCATGCGAAACGTTTAAATACTGTCAACACTGTCACCATGACGACACATTTCTACAGCCGGATAAGTCAATAAATACATATTTTTATACAGATTTAAAATTTGAGGAGAAATAGTTTAGTTGTGTTATGATGAAGTCGGAAGTTTGTGTCCAACACGTAAACTGACGTCAGGCTGAAAACATCTTTGTGTTCAGTGCAGCGTGAGGACAAACGCCATGTTTAGCCTTAGCTTAGCACAATGACTGGAAGCAGAGGGAAACTGCTAGCCTACCTCCCTCAAGTGAGAAACTCCACCTTCCTACAACTGCAACTGTCTGATTCACATGTTGTGTGTTGTTTGTTGTTCAGGTGCAGGAACAGAAAGTTTTTTTTGAGTGTCGTGTGGTTTTAATGCCATTTTAGAGTTTTACACCCAGCGAGTATAAATACCAAACGTTATCTTTCACAAACACTGCGCTCAGACGTCGGACGAACACCGATGTGAATTAGAGCCTTTTCAACACTAATGTAAAATATATTTAACACAAATTGATCATTAAAAAAACTTGTTCTATAAAGATCCCTCTCATTTGGTTATTAAAGAATTATAAACATTTTACTGGAGTCAAAATAGCCGATTATTCTTCTGCCGATCGATTAATCTGCAACTATTTTTGATAATCAATTAACGTCAAACATCCTTTGATTTCAGTTTTTGAAATTTGAGAATTTTCTGCTTTTATTGGTCACATATGAAGCTGATCTGAATTTGGCTTTTGGACACATTTTCTACTATTTCCTGACATTTTATAGACGATTTATAATTTATATCGATCAATCCAAAAAAATAAATGTTTTAATCAACATTAAAAGGTTTGCTTGGCTGCAGCCGTACATAAACTCGTCTTTGTGCTCTGGTGGACAAACATCCGCACTGACATCTTATCAGATACATATACGGATTTATCTGGGATTAATAAAAATCAGCCGATATATAAATCGGCTCTCACATGAAGACAGACGTTTTACAGGCGAGAAACAAACTCCATTATCCTCGTTTTTCTCCTCAACCTGCACCAGCAGAGAGAAGCAGGAGGATAATGGATCAATGCAGATCAATGGTTGTGACATGGAGATGAAGCCGACCTGAAGGTTTCAGGTTAACTGTCATCGTCTCCCTCCTCCTCTCACTGCACAGATGAGCGGGTGATGAGTTCAGGAGAATCTGTAAATCTGTGCGTGTGTGTGTGTGTGTGTGTGTGTGTGTGTGGACGGGAAGATGAAACAGTTACAAGGTGGATGAGCGGACAAATCTGTTACAAGTTATTTTGTTTCTGAAAAAAATTAGACGATGGCAAAAAAAAAAAAAAAAGAAGAATCTTCATCTTTCATCAATCCATCCATCAGAAGTCACACAGTTTTAATTTCCTCAGTGTGTTTCACCTCACAGTGCAATTACGTGTGTGTGTGTGTGTGCGTGTGCGTGTGTGTGTGTGTGTAATGTTGCATGTGTTTGGGGCGTGTATTTGAGATTAATTTGGTAAAAACAAGTCAACGTTTTGGGATGTTTCATTCCATACTAAAACATGCAGAACACAGAACATTGAACACGTATACTGAACAGTTAGTTTTATCCAAATGCAGTTTCTCTTTTTTTTTTTTCATCTCTTTTCACACAGAGTGGCTTTAGGCTACACAGAACACGACAGAACCAATCGCACCAGGTTGGACATATTGCTTTAAACCACCAAATTTTGTATATATGTCATGCATGCCACATAGATGATATTATGTTTATACAAAAATAACACCAACGCCTATTACTGTGTATCATAGTAATTACAGAAAACAAATCTTTTTCAGTCTTTTTTGCAATGAAGTTCAACTGAGAAACCATATACATACATATATATATATCTATGTATTCATATCTAATATACACACACGTATATATACACTACATATAAATACATAGAGATAATATATAAATATATATGTTGAGTAGTTATGACTTTTCCAACTGTGATATTCCAGTTCGTTTGAAGCATTTTTTTTTTATTTGTGAATGTTGAAGTGGATGAGAAGGTTCTCCAAAATACTCCTTAAGATCCAACAACAGGAAGCTGTTCTGAGAAAAGGCAGTGCTCTGAAGAGGAAGCAGTCAAAATGCAACAATGACTGGATAAGAAGCGAGTTTCTTTTCCATTCAGAAGTAAAACTGAGATCTTCTGAACTCCGCGTGTCTGATGGCGGGGCTGTACTGCGCGCCCGGCGTGAGATGTGAGGGCAACCAGTCCAACAGACGACCACCGCGGCCACAGAGCGGCCACGGCAAGAGCAGAGGGACAGTCTTATCCAGGCGGCATGGAGGGGAGGAGGGAGGGAGGGGGGGAGGGGGAGGGATCATGTGACTGCAAACTTTCTAGAAACAAACTTGTGCAGAAGAAAAGAAAAGAGAAAAACGACTTTGGCAGAACATCCTTAAAGCTTCGCTGGATGACGATTGGCTGATTGCCCCCGCGTTCCCATTTCCTGTCCCCGACACAGACAGCAGGTACACTTCATTCACTTATTTATGACAATATTTACATTGTACTGACTGCAGGAGCAACGGTGTTCTGTCCGATTCAGCAAATGAACAAAGAGGAAAAAAAAAAAAAACTAAAACGTTGTTGTGTCTCGAACGGACTCACGGCAGGAAGAGGAAGTGATGTCGCGAGCACTTTTAACAGTCCTGCTCTCTTCCCGGGAAATGTTTCTGAAGTTGGTAGTTTGTATAAAATGGCGATGACATCAGTTACAGCTGTGTCCCGTCGCAGGCTCCGCCTCCTTCAATGTCCAAATTTCATGACCAAATCAAAAATGTGGCGTCCTCACGTTCGTTGGCCTGAATTTAGACCTGAGGTCCAGGGCCGCCCGAGCATTTTTGGGGTCCCTAGTCATGATTAGACAGCCCCCTCACCCCCCCAGTATGCAAACATGTACAGCAACAACTACAATTAATGACGATGAAATCAGTGAAAGAAAAAATTTTATATGAACAAAAACATTTTAAAATGTCAACAAACAAACCATAATTCCGTCAAAGCTTTTGCAGCTGCTGGTCACAGTAATTTATCAGATCTTTAAATACTGAAGTTACGACAAATAATGAACCGAGGATCTCGAAGAGAGTTCACATTTTGTTTGGTGGAGGTCTTCATGGGTCCCCTCGAGCCCCCTTTGGATCAGAGCCCATAGACCTACAATGGGATTTGCCACATTTCCACCGCACGGCTCTGCTCAACTAGACTTGTTTGGTTTTCCAGTCGCAAAAGTTGTGGACAATACCTGGTACTTTTTTTTTTTTTTGGTACCACCTTGGTAGAGGTTCGGAACGAGCTGAGCTGCTAAAAGGCTGATTTAAAACCCTGCAGGCCACTGATTGGTCAGAGAGATTTGTCACCAGCGAGACATCCTGAACAAACCGGACATTTTTGAATAACCAAGCTACGGCCAATAGCGGCCGCAATTTTTTTAATTCACTCGACAACGATTTTTTTTAAAAAGCTCATCCTGCTAAACTTCTCCGTACAACGTTTCTCTGTTTGGTGGCCGATTAAAGGGTTAAAGGGTTCAGCGAGTGTCCTGTTGTCGATGATTTCACGCCAGTTTTATGGCGAATCCCATCGACACTGAAGGGGTGCTATCAGCAGTGGAAAATAGAGAAAAGAACCTGGTACCAAAAGTGGGTTGAGTGGAATCGAGCCATGCAGCGGAAACACGGCATAAGATCGTCTGAGCCTTACGATGCTTTTGGCAAACAAGCCTCTTTTCAACAACAACAAAAATCTACGCACGTTGGGTCCGCTTTAAAGAACTCGAGGTTGAGGGGCTAACTGCTTTATGATTCGGGCCAGCTCCGCTTTGGTCCTCAGGTTTACGTTCTTAAATTTTGGTCCGTCTGAGAGGGTCGGACACGGCGTCATAGGCCACGCCCCCTTCCGACAGGGGGCGGAGCCTGAAGCGGGACACAGCTGAGATCCTCTTTAAAGCTCCGACACCAGTCAGTTGGAAAACAGCATCAGTCCACTCATTCAAAGAAATCAGTCGTAGTAGCTTCAAAATACAGAAACAAAGAAACCCAGAGGTTGGATCAATAATTATACACGCCCATTTAATGTTTAAATACAGTTAGCTGTATTCACGTTGCATTGGCTGAACTCTAGTAGAGTTGGATAACTGCGTAATCACATAGCGTGTAGTGTGTCACAACATTTTAGATAAGATGAATATACTCATGTAAAAGGGGGCTGATGAGACTAGATTGTTGAGATTCCAATTGAACGGCCGACAGGAAGTAAACAAGTCACTGCAGGTTTCTGAGCCCTAACATCAGGTGACCAAGACGACACACGTGGCATAAATATTTAGAGAGCTGTAAAAAGACAGAGTCCACGTTAGATTCATCTCATTCATGTACTGCACTGTCACCAAACTCTTCAGCCTATACATATATATTCATATATCTCCAAAATATTAAAAAGTACTTAATATAAAAATACAGAAGAATTGTAAAAAATGAGCAAAACATTGAATTTTATATGAAAACCATGCAAGAAAGATTCCCCATTTAGTTAAATAGTAACTCTAAGATTCAAGAAAGCAAGGGAATGAAAGGGAAGTGGTCGGATGAGAGAAGCGCAGGCGAACTGCCACCCACTTGCTTTTCATGTAAACATTGTAGAGGTCCTTTAAACTTGGTTCGGCAGTGACGACTGAAGATTTTCTCCATGCTTTTTGGTCGTGTTTGGAGTAAAGGGCCGGGGGAGGAGGGGAAGTCGAGGGGTGAAAAAGTCCAAAGGAAACCTCGATAACAATGAGATAAAAAACAATACAGACAACCTATAAAATATGGCTCTGAGTTACATAGAAAAAGCTCATCAGAGGGGAGAGGAAGAACCTAGTCATGACAAAAAAGTTGGAAATATGGCAGTAGTAGCACATAGGTTGATGGCTGCTAGTCAGACTAAGAGGGGATTACACGCATCGCTGCTTCTGATTGGAAGATGATTCCTTCTTCTTTTAAGACAGTAATCTGCGGACAACGGCAGGCAGGAAGTACTTAGCGCCATTCGGGACACACAGTGGATTTAACTTTTACAGGCTCCCATAAACCTCGGCGTGGCCGCCACATTGACGCCTGACGATCAAACACAGCGCGGCGGAGAGACGACGACGATGATCAAACATCCTCTCTGCTGCCGGCTGCCTGACGTCACTGACAGCCGATTTAGTTTCCGTTTATAAAGTCTAACAAACGAGGGATCAAAAGCATCAGAACTGGTACTAAGATTTGTCTTTAGCGCAGACGGACCCTGTTCAGAGATCCATCAGCTTCATGTCTGTCAGAATTGAACTTCCTGCATTGTGACCCAAAACAGACTCATCGGCGCGCTGGGGTTATCTGGCCTAGTCTGGCGCCACTAAAATGGATAATACAAGGATTTCGTCTAGGAGGACTTTTATTTTGAAGAGACAAAGGGATGAATACTTGTCATCCTGTGGCAGAAGTGTTAAATTGTGAATATTGAATATTTTCGTCGACTCTGATGAAAATGACTCTTTCGGGAAAGCTGCGAAGGTCCACGTGACATAAACTTAGTCATCTGCGGCACAGTGGGGCAGTGTTTAGCGGGGGTCGCTTCACAGTGTCACGGTCACAGGTTGTCATTTTTGATTGGTTTCAATGCTTCAGGAGCTAATTATTAGCTAATGCTAATATGAGCCTGTCATGGGGGGAGGGGGGGGGAGATAAAAACGAGAAATTGGCATTTAGATCGCGATGGCGTTCAGCGAATGTTGTGGCCTCATCAGCGCTACCTCTGCCGCGAAAACACGTTCGCAAGGGAATTTAAGATCATGCAGACAGTACAGAGATTATCGAGACGCCGGGTACATCCCAAGTCTCTTATTTGATATTTCCTCGCTCCTCGCTCGAACCGGAAGTGGTTCTGGTGCGCCATCTTGAAGACTGTTATTTCTGCTCGGAGGAGCGATGAGCGAGGATACACGGGAGCAGCCTTCACCGGAGCCTTTTACCAGCCGACACGCCCCCTTATTGGATATCAGTTAGTGATTGGACGCTGCAGCTGATCTGATGAGGACAGATGACAGATTACACTCAAGTGCATCACTCTTTTTATACTGAATTTGTTTTCTGATTTACCATCTAGTTAAAAATAGCTTAATTGTAGATCTAAACAACAATACGGACCACAAACAACTTTCTTCACTTATAAGAAAGATTTTTCTTTTCATGATCTGTTATTTCTTCCATTAACTTTTATTATGGATACAATTAAATTCAGAGAGTCGAAGAGTCCGTCTGTCAGCAAGAAACACTTTTTACATTTTTATTTATCGTCATTCAGTCACAAGTGAGGGACTTGTGGGATGTACCCACCCACTTTAGTGCAGAGCTGCCCTGCTGCGGCTGCGACATGACTATTGATGAGTCTGTTTTTGTCCTGTTGTGGTCACAGGAAGTTCAGTCCTACAGACAGGAATTTAAAGGAGCCGTGAACAGACGCTGCTGCAGACTAACACACATATGGTCGTCTAAACAGAATCCCAAATATTATTTCCTAAAGTTATCATGCGACTCAACACGAATGAGACATAACATGCATCCTACTAGAGCGGGAAACATGAACCACACTCCTGTTTCCTATCGACACTGTGGACGTACTGGAGGGGGAGGGGGGGGGTCAGAGAGAGCCAGGACCCTGACTGGATGAGAGGTGGTCAGAGCCCGCTGAGCGAGAGCGAGCCCTCTCTGGACGCCGCCATGTTAGATATAGTTGGGTAGTAAACATTCTGTCCTTCCACATGCAACACGGCTGATAAAAGAAAAAGCAACACATACAGACACGATAAAGGGAAGAACATCTCTTTAACAGTTGAACCTTGAAGACTGTAGTGTCACACTCACAAGACATTCTCAGGCGTTTGAATCAACCATCGATTAACATTCGTAAGAGGCTTTTAAAAACAAACAAA
This sequence comes from Bovichtus variegatus, assembly GCA_943593645.1. Lineage (NCBI taxonomy): Eukaryota > Metazoa > Chordata > Actinopteri > Perciformes > Bovichtidae > Bovichtus > Bovichtus variegatus. Next base: position 26,945 of record CALSCE010008975.1, read on the forward strand.
AAATAAAAAGGTTACATTTTTGCATTTGCCTAAAAATCTTCTGATGACCAAACCCGGCTGTTAGCTGTGTAGAGGAGCGGGAAGCGTATGTACATGAGAATCACTGCACTCTTTCAAAAGTTCGGTGCCGTTTTTGAGAGCGTTACGCAGGAATGAAGCGAGTACAGAACACGACATGCTGCTGCGAGTCCCGCAAAGATCGAACCCAACATAGTTTAAAAGCTTTTTCAAAAGGATCATCAAGTAAAAAATAGACATGAATGGACAAAGACAGGCCTTCCACAGTGGAGACTCTGGACTCCGCCTTCTACTGACTATGTGTGGTGGTGGAGGTGGTGGTGGAGGTGGAGGAGGGACAAACTTACAGGCAGAACGACGCCACAGTCAGTATGAAAAACACAACGTGGCAGGAATGACTGAGGGGGTGAAGACGATGTGAAGCATGTGTGAGTGCAGAATGAGGGGATGCAGAGTGACTTCTCTCCTCAGTGCGACAGTTCAGTTGGTGGGATGACAGATGATGCTGATAAAGAGGGGGGGGGGAGGAGGAGGAGGGAGGAGCTCAGATGGATGACTCGCAGCTGTGGGGGAAGGCGCTGGGCGGCTCTCCTCCTCCCCCCGCCCCACTGGAGGCGCTGGGGAGGGGGTCGATCTCGTCTCCGGTCTCCTCGATGGTGGGGATGCGAGCCTCCTCCTCCGACTGGGGGACGAACTCAGGGTGGGCCATGAAGCTGTGGATGGAGCTACGGGACTCTGGGCTCTCCAGCCCCACGTGCAGGGAGCTACGGAACGCGTTCACCACCTTAATCTGAAAGAAAAGAAAAGAAGACGTCAGGGCACATCCGCAGCCACAGGTCGCTATGAATGTGATGTCACACAGGCAGCGCGGGCTGGTGATGGGACACATGGTGGTCGTGCGTCTGAATCTGGGCAGGGAGGTGCAAGATCACAACACACAAGGTTAACACGTGAAACGGATGAGGACATGGTGGGGGAACTGAAAACTAAATTCTACAAAAAAAAAAAAAAATCCAACACAAAAGGAATAAAAAAAAAAAAAAAAAAAAAAAAAAGGTCAACACGATGTTGGAGGCAGCTGAGTGCAAGGAGACAAACTGCAACGCAAAATCCACCAAAACACGGCTGAATGTAGGCATCAAATCACAACAGCTGCAGCACACACACGCGCGCACACACACACACACACACACACACACACAC